>PVJA010002869.1:0-50599 GCA_004027025.1 Myocastor coypus | reverse complement strand
TTTTTTTCTTTTAGAAAAAAGACAACTAAAGCTTTCAGGTACTGAGATATTTTTCTAAGGATTCAAATCCAGTATTTTCTAAGCCAATGATGTCTTTACCGACGTGTCTTTTTTCCCATCCCCCATCTCTTTCTTTCCATTAAAAAAAAAACTGCTATTTGAATAGCATTTTGTATTTCTAAAATACTATCATTTTCAGGCACTTATCTATCACATACTTATTATCTACTTATGAGCTTGGACTCATCACTAAGGAGAAAGCAATGCAATAAGAAAAATCCTAGTGGAAGGATAAAACAAATAATGATAAACAAGTAAACAAAAATAAGTAATAAATAATGAATATTGTGAAGTGGTCCTGGAATCATGGAGACTGGAAAAGCAGGTAGACTGGCAAGGAGGGATCTAGTGAGGAGGTAGGGCATGTGAGAAATAAGCTATGCAAGACGAAAAGAGCAAAGGTCTAGGGAGAAGTAAAAAAAAATTTAGTTTAGCTGAGAAAATACCAAAAAGCATTTAACAAGTTAACAGGAAAGTAGTAAAAGAGACAGATAATATGAGTCAGGAAAGATAAATGTCAGGTCTTAAAGGACCCTGTAGACTATTGAGAAGTGTAGATAGTTTTTATTCCAGTAGTAACACTAAGAGTAATAGTCATTACAAAGTTTAAATTTTATTCCTTTAAAATTTTGTTTCAAGGTGAAAAAAGAATAAAACATTTCAAAACAAGATAATAGAATAACAATGATTAATACTAATGGTTAATACATTGTATGTTGTTATCCTTAAATTACTTATTCAGAGTTACCTTTGTTAACCTTTCTACCACCACCTGTTTTTGTATGTAAAGTATTATTGAACATAACCATGTTCATGCCATGCCTACAGGCACTTTTACACCATAATAGTCAAATTGAGTAATTTCAGCAAAGACAACATAGGCAGCAAAAATGAAAATACTCTCTAGTCCTTTGCAGAAAAAGTGTACAAGTGTTGTTTAGACATATACATGTTATTCATTCATTCTCCAACAAGTATTTAGTGATTGCCATGACACCCAGCTGTGATCTAATTCATGTACCACATATAATCTGATTGATGTTTTACATGCTCATCTTGGCTGCTATGTGATAGCAAGGAAAGAAACAAGTTATGATTCTCTTGTTAGGATTCCAAGTAAAAGGTAAGCATGGTTTGGACTAGGATAAAAGTAGGGAAAAAGAGTAGGATATTGAATCATTTAAAACAGACCGAACAAAACTTATCCTTGAGTTATACTTCAACATGGAGGAAAAAGAAAAATCAAGAATCTTAGGTTTTGGCTTTCATCACAAGGTACAATAGTGGTAGCATTTATGAAACTAAGAAAACAGATTTGGGATTAAGAGATAATCAAAGTTTAACTATCGACAGAACTAAAATTACTTTTCCTACTTAGATTGCTTACCTACATGAAGATATTAAGCAGTTGAGTATGTGCATGTAGTCTTCAGAATACAATCAGGACAACATCATAGTCAGTAGTGTATAGACTTCAAGATTATGTCCCTTTAAATTTCTGCCTTTTACATCAAATTGCCCACTAGACATTTCCATTTGTTCATCTGGGAGGTATGTTAGGCCTGCTATTTTCAAAAGTTTTTTCCAAACACCATCATCCACTTTCATTTCATGGCAACTCCATTCTTCCTAGTTCACTTCACTTTTGTTTTTTTGTCTCTGTGGATTTATTATCGTAGACACTCTATTTAAGTGGATTCATACATATGTGACCTTTCAGTCTGTTTAATAGTGATTATTCATCCACATCATAGCATGTATTAATGATTCATTCTTACTGTGGTTAAATAATACTCCATCATATGTATATACCAAGGTTTGTTTATTGATTCATCCATTTGAGCTATTTCTGCCTTTTTGCTTTGTGAAAAGTGCTCCTCAGACTGTACTTGTGCGTGGATTTAGTTTCAGTCTTTGTATACCTGGCAGTGGAATTGTTGTGTGATACATTAATCCATGTTTTCTTACTATCATTAACATATCCTTGATAGTGGTATCCATATAGTTACTTTAACTATAGTCTTTGTTCCTCCATATGGCTACAGTTTCCCTTATTTTCAGTCTCAAGGACTTCCCCAAACATTTTTAGGAAGGAGGTAGTTAATGGCAGGTGTGTGAGTGATAAGCTTCTCTAGCTTTTGTTTACCTAGGAATGTCTTAATTTCCTTTTCATTTTTAAAAGATTGTTTTGCCAAATATACAATTTTTGTTTGTTCATCTGTTTATTTCAGCACTCGAAATTTATCCCAACCACTTTTAGTTTTTGTGGTTCATTTTTTATTAATTTTATTAATTTTAATAAGAAAGAAATGACAATGAGACAATTTCAAAACATAGTAGGATAGCCACAATAATACAGTGTATATTATTGTCACTATAGTAGTTGTTCCAAGTACAAGATGCAACATGATTACTTTTCTAAATACTAATAGTACAAATATTTCTTCTCATCAAACTAAGAGAAAGTAGTTGTATATATAGTCCAATAGTCCATAATAGTAGTAGATTATCAACAGAACTGAAAGTGTCAGAAACTGTTGACTTAAGCCTTTTACAGCCCAGCATATTAATATGGCTTTACATTTTATACCTTGTGGTTAAACTTTTTTGCTGAATGGTTAAGACCAAGTTAAAGCAAGACCTATAACAAAAAATGTAACTTTTGCATCTGACAAGATCAGTCAAACCTCCTCAAAATTTACCCTGAAACCCTGTAAAGCATTTTTGTAGAACTTTTGTCAGTGTCAGCGATCTGGATGAGTTACAGACATTGCTTGACCAGTTTGTTCTCTGGAAGAGCCTAAGAGAATGTTTTCTTTCTAGGTGGCTGTCCTTAGCCACACTATACATCATCAATCCCTTTCCTCTTTGGACCCATATTCTCCTTGAACAGAAAATTTATGACACCACTAAGTTACAGGATGTTATAGTACAGGTTCTCTTATGCCCTGAGTCCTCATTGACCTAGAGAGGCTAGGGTCAAAATATTGGCTATCTTTGTAGTCCTTTTTTGCTATTTTTTTTTTTAGTCTGCAAACTTATTAACCCTCCAGAAGAGAAGATTAGTGATAATTTTACCCTATAACATAGGCACTTGAACTTAACATCACTGTCTTTCTGAATACCAAACAGCCTTTGAGGTTTAGATGAGAAATCAGATTTTTAATTTATTGAGGGCTGTTTACATATTAGGAGTCATTTATCTCCGAAATCAGATGTTAATTTTATTGAGGGCTATTTACATATTAGGAATCATTTATCTCATGCTGTTTATAAGATTATCTTTTTGTGTTTGGCTTTCAGTAAAATTTGATAATAATGTTTCTTGGCGTGGGTCTCTGAATTTATCCTCAAGAGTTCATTCAACTTTTTCAATATGTAGACAACTATCATTCATCAAATTTGGGAACTCTCCAGCCACTATTTTTTCAATATTCTTCCTGATCATCTCTCTCTCTCTTTTCAGTCTGATAAAAGCATATGTTGACACTCAGTGGCATCCCCAGCCCCCTTAGACTATGTTCACTTTTCCTTATTCTTCTACTGCTCAAATTGCATAATTTAAATTGTCTTTTCTACTTCACTGAACTCTTATTCTGCCTGATGAAAAACCTCCTTGGTGAAGAATTCATGTCAGCTATTAGATTTTTCAACTCCATAATTTTATTTGATTTCATTGTATAGTTTTTCTTTATTGAAATTCTTATTTGATAATCATTTTTCTATTTTTTGTTGTTCTTTGTGATTTCCTTTAGCTCTTGTGAATACATTTAAAATAGTTGATTTAAAGTCGTCATCTAATAAATCCAATGTCTGGCATTCCTGAAAAGTAGTTCTGCTGATTTTTTTCTTGAAAATGGGCCTTATTTTCTTGCAGTCCTTGTGCTCTTTTACTATAAACTAGATGTTTTGAATGTAACAATCTGTTTACTAAACACTGGGCATTTTGACTATTAGAGTCTGGTTACTCTAGAAGTAATATTCTCCCTCTGTAGTCATCCATTTCTTTTATGACTTTTCCAAACTACTTTGTGAAGGCTGTATTTCTTGTTGTAGGTAGTCATCAAAATCTGTTTTGTTAAAAAAAAAATGTTTTGTTTATCTTTACTTCCTTTAGCTCTTGTGATCAAACAGTGAACTGATAGATATCCTTAAAAACCCACATTCAAAGTGAAAACTACTAATATTCTCCTAGTCTTTACAGTTTGGCTACTCCTTGAACACTAAACCAGACTGCCTCAAATTTTTCTTTCAGCTTTACCTCTACTACACAAAGTACACAAACCTGCCAGAGGTTGTAACCTAGGGTCTTCCAGAGTCTTTTGTGAATATTCCTACATGTGGGCATTATACTCTAGTTTCCCAGAAATATAAATGACCTACCTAGTCGGCCTCTATTGGCCTGGTAACCATTATTGTCAGGTTCCTCTATTGTAGGATTTTAAGTGTTGCCTACCCCTTATATCTAGCACCCTTCTCCCAGGTAGGTATGGCATATATGTGTCTGTAAATCTTTAGAAAGATGCTGCTATCACAGGTGAACTGCTCCAATACAAGAGGAAAATGCAAAACAAAGATCAGCCTCTGCTGGTCTCTCGCAGGTCAAGTCACACACCACAGTATCTTGAGAACAAGGTCCATGTGAGTCCCTAATACCAACAAATGGCACTAGGATGGCCACCTACCATCTCCAGTACTTCACCAGTAAATTTTGCCCTCATTTCCTTCATTAACCAGTGCCTGTTTGCTGTAAATGTTGAATTACATTCCAGAACTTTTTTAAAAAAGCAGATTTTCTCATTCTTTCTTAGCTTATGCTTATTTCTGTAGAAGGACTGATTCTTTAAGTACCACACTTTGCCATTTCCATGATGGCACTCCCCCATTCTCCCTCCATACTCTTAGCAGTTGTTCAAGCTTACGTACTTCATATTAGAGAAAGCGAATGTACGCATTGGGTGGTTGTATCTGTTTATCAGCTAACTATTATGGGTATAGACCAAATACATCATCAGTCTGAATAACCAATGGAGTTATATTAACAATTTGATAACCACAACATTTTTTTTTTTTTTTTTTTTTTGTCTTTTTGAGACAGGGTCTCGCTATGCAGTTGAGGCTGGTCCTGAGCTCACTTTTGTAGCCCAGGCTGGTCTCGAACTCGCACCGATCCTCCTGCCTCAGCCTCCCGAGTGCTGGAATTACAAGCGTGCACCACCACGCCCGGCGCTAACCACAACATTTTTAGATAGGGTCTTGCATTATAGTTCATGCTTACCTTGAACTCACCAGTATGTAGCCAGTATGTAACCCAGACTGGCTTGGAACTCACCATAATCTTATCTCTGTTTCCTGAGTGTGGGAATCATAGTCATACACTACCACACCTGGATTACAACAATGTTCTTTACTTTATCGTTTTATTTAATTATGTCTTATTAACTATGTCAGTTTTTCCCACTTACAATTAGCACTATTTGCCTTGCCAGCCTCACCCCTGCGGTACGCTGAGACAGCAAATGAGATTGTGTATGGTAGTGTGCACCTGTAATCCCAGCTCTTGGGAGGCTGTAAACAGGTGGATTAATAGTAGTCCAATCTAGTAGTGAGACCCTGAACACTGTAGACCCTTCCCTAAAAATACAAGAAAGGAAGAAAGAAAGAAAGAAAGAAAGAAAGAAAGAAAGAAAGAAAGATCAAAGCACCAGAGACACTTCAGTTTCTTTTTACACTTTCATTGTATGTATTTTTGGTGCTTTAATTTTTTTAGTTCTTATAGTTGGTTTGTTGTTGTTAGGGTATTAGCTATTTTTCATTTTACCTCTAAGAGGATACGCTCCACTTGAGTCCCATAGAGTTATTACAGCAGTAAGTCTGGAAGTGAGGGTGGCACAAAAAGACACAGTCTCAACCCTTACCTCTGATCTGCCTCCAGATTGTCTTTCACTGCTATTAAGGATGATTACTTTATGTCCTTTATAGTAGGTATCCTATTTTTTGTCTTACAATTTCATAGTTTCAAACATTAGAGTGTATAATCTATACTTAAGGATCTGTGTGTGTGTTTGTGTGTGTGTGTGTGTGTGTGTGTGTGTGTGTGTTTGTCTCTGTCTTTTTTAGACAAGGTCTCGCTATGCAGTTGAGGCTGGCCTTGAGCTTCCTTTTGTACCCCAGGCTGGTCTCAAACTCGCACTGATCCTCCTGCCTCAGCCTCCCGAGTGCTGGGATTATAGGTGTGCGCCACCATGCCCGGCTTCCCTGTGTGTTTTTAAATTTGACTTGTCTTATCCTAGACATTCAGAACTGTATTTTGAGAATCTAAAGTTTCAACTGTTGAACATTAATGTTTGTCATCTATCAATTTGCTTGTGAAATTCATTCTCTTCAAAAGTATTAACAATTTTGTTCACCTTTTGCTTAGCAATATCCCATCATCTTCTTTCTTATTTTTACTAGTGGTAACTTGTTATCCCAAGACAGACCATTGTTGTGGCATCTGGCTACAGTATAAATGTACAGAATGAGAGCACTGATCAGTTTCCGTAGCAACAAGCTCTACAAAGCAAAACAGATCCTCTGCTTCAGTCTGTTTGACTCATTCTAATAGCACTGTAGAAATCTTGGGGAGTAGAATCAGGTCACACAAGAATCCAGGATTGCAGCAGCCAGAACAAATATAATTTTAAAAAGAGAAAGAATAGAACATTTTAAAGATCAAAAGACAATGAGGAATCTGATATTACAAATAAAAGAAAAGTTGGAACTGAAGTGGAAATTATGCATATGAGTTTGGGTATTTTTACTAATAGATCATTTAACCAGTGAGGAGCATACATGAAACTCTCTGGGATTTCTCTTTTATTTATTTTAAGGATGGAACAAGCCTAAGTTCTTGACCTTCTACTCTTTTGCTTTCTCATGTTGAGGAAAACACATGAAATAAACCCAGTTCCTTGTGTCAAATTTATATTCTCTGAGATACAATTTGAGATAGTAAGCTATCTTACTATCAATTTGAGAGAGATATAACTTTACAATAAGTGAACTCTATTCTCTGTGATATATTGAACTTACTTAAAGTAACTTTGACATTTAATTTAAGTAGTATCAGTGGTAGTAGTTGCATTTCATGCATGTGACATTCCAGAAGAGGCTCATCTGACTGTGGGCCCTTTACATGGTCTACTACAGCGTGTTTGTTGAGCTCCCACTACTGTACCTTTACAGCTGCTGTACCTCCTCTTGCTGTCTTGTTCACATTATCATGAGTCGGGATGGCTCAGTGGTCTAAAAGCACCTGCTTGGGAAAGCTTGGGTGGCTTCAGGGACCGCGGTTCAATCCCCGGCACCACATGCTGCGCCAGCCCTGCCCTCGGGGCGAGCTGAGCCAGCCATAAAAATAAATAAATAAACAAAAAAAAGTTCTGAAACAAGAAAAAAAAAAAAATTAAAAAAACAACAAGTTCAAATATACTATTCTTGATGCTTAGTTAATATTTTGGTTTTGCATTATCCATATAAAGAAATTACTGATTTAATTCAGAATCCAATTGAAGAAGTACATGTGGCAGTGAAACTTTTTGTTTCTTTTTCTCAATCCCTATATTTTCAGGGATTAAGAGAATGGGTTTTGGGGGATTTTCAAAATTGAGTTTTTTATTCATTTTTACTGTGGCATTTTTGGAACTCTGCTAATAAGGACAGTATTTTTAAAATATTCACATCTTACTATAATGGTAACAGTACTGCCCAGTGAATGTAAGTCTGAGTGAATCTTACAGTCCATTTGGAAAAAAGACTTCCAAAATGAGTCCTAGAAAATATTTATGTGCAGAATGTACTGAAAATGTTTAATCTGCTTATTTTTATTAAAACTTGTAATTATGTTCATTTTCCCCAAAATAGGGCATCACATTTGATGAATTCAGATCATTTTTCCAATTTCTGAACAACCTAGAAGATTTTGCAATAGCCCTAAATATGTATAACTTTGCAAGTCGTTCTATTGGACAAGGTAAGCATTCTTCAAAAATTAATAGTATAATTGTACACTATTTCTAGAAACATTGGAAATAAGCTAATTAGATACACTGTATCATCCATCAACTGCCCCAAATGTCTTATTTATACTTTTTATGAGAAAGACATTCAGACTCATGAAAGAAAATTAGCAAATTTAAGACAATGTGCTAAATTTTTAAAATTCATTTTTATCCTTAATTTCATATTATGAAGAAAAACAAGTTATGTGTGTTAAACACCAAATCAACTCAGTAAAGAGAGAACCTCGTGGCTGCTGGTTAACAATGAGAGACATGTGTCTACCTAGAGAGAACCCTCATCAATATGGCCCAGATATTTTCACAAAAGGCTATTTATTTTACCGATTAGATGAAAAACTAAAATTCTGTCAGCAGAGCTACCTCCTAGCAATGAATTTATGTATGTTAACTGACTTTTCAGAATGATGTGTAAAATGAATAGTGATTTGGCATAATGTACAAAAATGTAAAGTTGTCACAGAATTCAGAATGCCTCTGTCCTCGTCTGGCTCACTTGTACTCTGTAGGTGGCTGGCAAGCCAAGGCCTTTTTCTACTACTTTGTGCCTATTACTACCATCTCTACCCCACCTGACCATACGATTTTTTTTTTTAATTTTAGGGAAGGGTCCACAGGGTGTTCAGGGTCTCATTTTGTAGATTGGATGTGTAGTGATTCTCCTGTTTTCAGCCTTCCAAGTGCTGGGATTATAGGTGTGTACCATCACACCCAGTCTCAATTGCCATCTCAGCATGCCCTAGGGGTGGAGCTGGCACAGCAGGTCCAGGATTTGAACCTCAGCCCCTGCACGTGCTTGCGGGCGCTTTAACCCACTGAGCTATTTGGCCAGCCCCCCTTTTTTTTTTTTTTTCCATATAGCTTTTTTAAATTCATGTTATAGGGAGGCTTTATTTTTGTCTTTTAAAGTGATGTTAGCTTCCCCTGCTATAATCAGTGTGTCAATTTTCAAGTTTAAATCTCAGTGGATAGTCTTAGGTTTTAGGGAGCTTGGATTCAACCACTTGCACAAAAGCAAAACCACCAAACATCTATAATTAATCCTTTATCCAGCTTTGTTAAATTAATTCATTGAGTAAGAGAAACTACAAAATTCATATTTATCCTTTCTATAGCCCAGATGTTCAAACAAGCTATCTTCTTAAACCATTTCACTGTTTTCATACCAAAACTTTTAGAAGCAAACCTTCAAAGAATAGCCTTTACGACTATAATAAACTTCTAAAAAAAAAATTCAATATCAGCTTATTTGGTTCAGATTAGAAAGTTCCTCCTTTACTTCGTGAAAATAAGAAATAGAAAAAAATAGGCTGTGTTTGCAAGTACCATAGTAGGAATAAATCCATCTCTTCCTTTTATTTTGCTAGTTGTAGCATCTTAATTTGGACTGTTCTTTAAAGTACTATTGCATTAGCCACGAAAGTGCCATTCTAGTAACTAGCTACTTTCTAATGTTTCTTAGATAACTAATGGAAGAATATTTCTAAAATACAAGTTTCCTGCTGTGGAAACTCTTGAGTTTTCTAAATACTTACTGCCTGAAAGGCGGCATCTATGTGCCAAGCTCTGCCCGATCTGTTTTCTTTTGAACATGCTTTACACTCTTTCATATACTGATGTTCTCTCATCTGCCGTTGCCCTTATCAATAGACCATCCTTCCTTCAAGGCTTAGCTCGAACACAAAAGTAATAACCTTTCCAAATTACTGGCATTCTCACCCTTCTCTCTACAGTACGAATACAAGTAACTACTCATGCTCAAATACTCATAGCACTTTGTTGATATGTTTTTGGGTGGCCCTGTATAGTAGTGATATGGGAAATTGTCTCTTTTATGGAAATAATTTCCCTGTCACTGAAAATAGATGCTTATTAAATGTTCATGATGATGAATGCATTACTAAGCAAAATACAGCTACTTTTGTGCTCTTTTGTTAAGTACACAAAATATCTTATGCCCTAACAGGCAGCATGATTAATGAAAAGTCATGTTTCTATGTAAGGTCATGACCCATGTTTTAAAAGCAACATATTTAACATTTTTTCTAATAATTAACTTGTATTAAAAAATATACACATAATAGCCTGTTTTTCTATTTATGTGATATTTATCTAGATGAATTTAAACGTGCTGTGTACGTAGCTACTGGACTGAAACTCTCACCACATTTAGTGAATACTGTATTCAAGATTTTTGATGTTGACAAAGATGACCAATTAAGTTATAAAGAATTTATTGGAATTATGAAGGACAGACTCCATAGAGGATTCCGGGTAAACTTACACATTTCCAGTCTACTAGTATCCTTTTGAAAATCTGAGTATAAAAAAAATGCATTCAAAAATAGTTTATACAAGTTTTTAAAAATATAAACATGAAATGCTTTATTAAGAAAGAAAAATCATAAGCCCTTTCTATTTTCAAAAACAACTTGAGGTGATAAATGTTTTTAAAACATTTTTGACTTCTAATATTTATTTTCATATTAAATTAATGTTTTAGCCCAATTTCCAGATATTTTTGAAAAAATCTAGTTTCTATGTTTTTAAGAATTGTTAATATATAAAAAAATAATACTATATCTCATTTTTCTGTGAGAAACATTCCCTGTAGCTAACTTGAGGCTTCCTTAGTTATTATGTACTCACTATCATTTATATGAAAAGCAAATTTTTAAACATTTTTATTACACTAGTTTTTTTCTGTTGACATACTAAAAGTAACTACTAGAAATTCAATGTTTTTCTAAGAAACATGCTATAAAATTGGTAATATAGCATGATTCAATAAATGTTTAAATGTCTAACATATTGGTGGATGTAACATATTGGTGGATATGCTGCAAATAGAGGGAAATCTGTTAAAATTAACAGCTAGAATATTCAGTCTTCTCTCTTTGGCAAGGATATTTGTAAGTATTATGCATTTTAAAAGAAAAAAAAATCTATGTCTAGAAGAAAACATTCATTTTAGTGTGCTTTTAAACCTAGTGGCTAATCCAAGCTGTCCTGGTAAAGATGCTGTGTGCTTAACTGCCATCTAGTGGCTCTTTGTCTCAGCTACCAGGTAGTGCCACGAATATTGAAAAAGACAGAAAATTAAAAATAAATATAAATTATGCTAAATTGTAAACCTTCAATACTATATTTCTTTTTTAGGTGCTGTATGTTTCTGTTTTTAAGTATCTGTTGCATACTTCTGGGCCCCTATAGCATTTATGTACATTTGCACACTTTAATAGACAAATACAAATTGTATATATTCGTGGGTATTATGTAATGTTTTGATGTATACACACATTGTAGAATGTATCAAGCTAATTAATATATTTATTATCTCATAATATATGAAGAGTATACTTAGAAAAAGTAACAAGAATTTTTAATGTTTTTAAAGCAGTTTTAAAATATACAGTACATAATTATTAATGATAGCTACCTTTCCATGCAATTGACCTTAAAAACTTATTTGTCCTATTTAATGGGAATTTTCTAATCCTTGATCAACTTCCTCTCACTCCCCCGAATTCTCCTGGCCTTTGATAACTATCATTCTAATCTACTTAGGTTTGACCTTTTCAGATTCCATCTTTAAATGAAATTATGCTTTATTTGTCTTTCTGTATGTTTGAACATTTTTAATTCTCTGATCTACAGGGTTATAAGACTGTCCAGAAGTATCCTACTTTCAAATCATGTCTGAAAAAAGAACTTCATAGCAGATAAGTGGGTTAACTTCTTTTTTCTAAATTTGTTGAGTAACAGCAAGAGTTATAATTTATGTTTTAGTTACAATGTTTAGAAAATAGCCAAAAAGAAACTAGCTAAGTGGTAGAGTACATGCCCAATGTGTGTAAAAGTCCTCAGTTTGATCCCTAGTGCCACACAAATAAACAAAAAAAATCTGAAAGAAATAGAATTATAATTTCATTTTAAGTCATTGAAGTATCTTAATTTTAAAATTTATGTTGAACTTTCATCTTTGTAACTGAACAGATAAAGAGTAATAAATACAAATTGTACCTGTGTACCGTGAGGTCTTTGACACCTAAGGAGTATGTGTTACTGTTGGTGATCATGATTCTGAACTTCTGCTATTTTTTAACAATATTTTAGATCACAGTATACTAAGTGTTTTACATGTAACATCTCATTTAATTCTTGAAGATAGCTAGCCCATTCAACAACAGTGAAAACATAGGTAAGCAAGTAACACCTAAAATAACTAGCTAGTAACTGGCAAATTAGGATTTAAGTTTTACTTTTCAAATGGAAAACAGTTTTACTTATTATTTACTAAACTATTGTCAGAGATTAGAATAATGAGAAAGACTGAGGAGATCTGTAAAACTTCAAAACACATTTGTTTTTTTCTTTAAGTCAACTGTAAACTACAAAACTGATCAGGTATAAGTTTTGCTTAGTTAGATTTCACAGCAGTTTTCTTTGTTTGAAGGCATCTGTATGTTGCCTGCTATTTTCCTCAAGCCTGAAGCAGTGAAAGGTAGCACTGTGTCAGGTGGTTCATCAGGATATCAGTGTACGTTTTTCTTAAAAATTAGCTGGACATCATGGTGCACACCTGTAATCTCGCACTCAGGAGGCAAAAACTGGAAAATTGTTACAAGTTTGAGGCCACCCAAGGTTACATAAGTGAGTTCAAGGCCAGCCTCAACTAGAAAGCAAACCCCCATCTCAAAAATATAAGTAAATAAAAAGAAATGGTATAAAATTTTAAAATAGAGCTATTTACTCTGATTTGAAAAATGTAATAAAATGGTTTAAGAGGATCTTTCTCCACAGAATTTATCATGCCTTAATATAGTACTGTTCATGTTGTCTTCTTGAAAGAAAACTGCACTAATCAACATTTTGCAGAGTGGCTGTGAAATCTGATATTTTAGAGAGTCCACTTGGAGAAATACCATTATAAAATGGTACAGCAGGGGCTGGGGAGATAGCTCCATGGCACAAGTGCCTGCCTGGCCAGTGAAGGACGTGAGTTCGAATCCCAGTCCCACAAAATAAAATAAAGCAAAGTATTTTCATGTTGCGGCTGGGGAGATAGCTCAGTGGCACAATTGCCTGCCTGGCAAGTGCAGGGTCATGAGTTCAAACCCCAGTCCCACAAAAAATAATAACAATAAATAAAATAAAATAAAATAAAATGGTACAGCAACAAGTAGCCTTATTTATTTATCTAAGGCCCTAACTGTTATACTTAAGCGAACAAAAGACTAGTCTTCCTGCTATTTCCTTTAAATACCTTTATAGGCTCTATCAGAACCTAAACAAAATACTTTAAAGCTATGACCATTCTATTTATACATGTATATTAGTAATGTTACCAAAGTGTGGTAGCATCACACTGACCACTCTGACTACTGGTGGCCCACTACTGGTTCTACATATTAGTGCATATGACCGTAAGTGGAAGTGATCTTTTTCTAGACATAAGACTTAAAATGAGAAAAGTTTGTAATGAAACACTGTACTTTCAAAGTCAAGGAAAGGTTGTGCAGTTAAAGTATTTTTTATATTGCATATAGGATGTTTTTACTAATTTCTTGCTTTTCATAAAAATTAGATTAATGTCATCACCTCTGAGTTACAGTTACATAACTGATTCTGTGTTTTTCTATATCTTTTAATCAGATACTCCTAAAACAAACTTCAAAAAACTATTATCTGACAAACACCGAAGCAAAACTTAGAGTGGAAGCAAGTCTGAGATCAGAACATGTAAAAAATGAAGGAAAAGGTGAAAAATTATGAAATTTCTGTTATTCTTGAAAGGAATTCTTAAAGAGATAAAATGCTTCTTCCATGTTTTGTGTAATCAGCTTCAGCTTTTGCCTTCATTTACTGAACTCTGCACTTTTTCATTCCTTTCAGAAGTATAAAGATACTTCAAATAACTATATAAGAATGTATTTTAAGTATTTCTATTTATTTATTAGAACTTTGCCTCATTTCACGTAATTTATGACTCATAAAATACAGATCACCTAAAAATGAACAAACCATTTTTCTTTGGTTTTGAACTGTGAACGTAATTTGGAAAATGAATATAGCTTCGTATTTACATTTATACCCTTAGAATTGTTAGTAAACCCCTATTATATGCCAGATTTTTAAGTATATTGAAATAATTTTAGGAAAGTAAGTAGAAATTAAGGTACTAAATAACATGATAATGGTTTACATTGTACTTTTAACTTTTAAAAGTACTTAACATTTATTGAGTGACTTATAAAATTTGTGTTGTTGTTGATATTTGTTAACCAAAGCCAACAGAAAGAATACCTAGTATCCTTTTATGTGTAGTATAATATATTTAAGATACAGAGTTTTTTTCTCAAAAAATAAATGCTGTATATTGATAATTAGAAGCAGGTCAGTTGTAATAGTAGACACTTATTATTGTTTTAATCATGCAGCTCCTAATTATAGATGACATATAAAATGCTAGCAAAAATAATATTCTGCAACTCTATAATTTATTCCATATTGTCAATATATATCTGTAGTGTTACAAATTAATAATCAAAAATAGTTTAAAAGATTGATATATGTTTAAGCAGAAGTTAATGTCTTACTTCTTTCTGAAAGACCACATGCAAAAGATGCCAGTAAAACTAACTTAAATATGATTTGTTCTTCCAATACCATATGTCTAAACATAAAATAAAGACCTTCTTTTGAAAAACCACAAAATCAGGTTTTCAAATGGAGAAATAATTGGGTAGTACTTAATAGAAATTTGTTTACAGATATAAAAGGATATTACTACAGAAATAGAGCAATAATTTATTCATATATTGCATGTGGAATATTGTTCAGTTGTCTTCTTTTCTAAGGTATATTTAATAATGTTACATACACTCCAATTATTATATTGCTTTTGCATACAAAAATCCCTAGGAAACACTGAATTTGTTTTTATGTTAATATGAAATCAATTTGTATCATTTATAGAAGTAATGCTATTTCTGAGAAAGCACTGACTTTGTGTTTATTAGACTTTTATATTCTTTGCCTGAATTATTTATTACATCAACATAAAAATACATATTTATAAATTAAGGACTCACACATAGAATAATAATTTAATTTCATCTGCTGTAAAGAGTCAGTCAACCAGGTGACTGAGTAGAGATGCTTATTTATTTATCATGCCCAGCTCTATTGTACTTTACATTGAGTGCTGTCCATATTATTTTGTATCTAAAATTATTTAAAAATGCAGTGGTTTTGGACCGTAAGTTAAATTATCTTGAATATATGAATTACCTTGAACACATTGAATTAAAGCCTTTAGTATTCTATCTCCCAAGGAAAAATATTATCCTACATATACAACCACTTTTATACTACTTATCAATGTGAGTGGATCTGTATATAAGTCTGCAACATAATATAAAAATAAGAACAAAGTGTTCTAATAGTAAAGTGGAAAAAGAATAGTCAATTACAGAGACTCCTTTCATAATACCATTCTTGCAATTTACCACTAATAAAGTGGGGGCAAAATAGCTCATTGGATTATTGTTTACGTCAATTTAAATATTTTAAATGCTTTGAAAATAATGTATTAAATATATGTCTGATGTTATTTTTGGCATTTCCTTTTACAGACTATTTTTCTTCAAAAGATCAAACTATATACAAAGTTTAGTGTTACACTTTTTAGAGAAACCCTATGTGATAAATGATCTGTGGTATGTCTTGGAGTCATTTCCCAATAAGAAATTATTTAACTGAAATTCCAATGAATTGTTTTTATTATAAATTATAATTGTAAAGCTACCTATCTTACATTTTTATATTATTTTAAAATAAATATACCTACCCTTGAATCACAAAACATTCCAATGTGCTTTTTTTTAGGGTCTCACTACTGACTCATAGTGATCCTCCTGTTTGTACCTCCCAAGTGCTGGGATTACAGGCGCATGCCACCACACCCAGACTCCATTGCCAGCTCAGTGTGCTCTAGAGTGGGGCTGGCATGGCACAGCAGGCAGAGCCAGGAACTGAACCTTGGCCCCTGCGCCTCCCTAAGTAAGGGTTTAATCTGCTGAGCTATACTGCCAGCCCTACAGTATGCTTTTGTGTACATCTGTAGCCTCTTTCTGAAAATATTACCTCCAAATTTAGCAAACTTTTGTTAATTACCAAGCCTCCATTTGGTCTTATAACCTCTTCTATGGTAATATATGCCAACGATAATATATATCAAGGAAATTGATCTCAGTAACATCTTTGTAGATAAGTAAATCACAAATCCATAAAGCCTCTTGAAGTATTTAATTCAAGTACAGTGGTCCATCACTTATAGTGAAGGTTATGCTCCAGACACTCCCACGATAAGTGAAAGTCAGCAAAGCAGTGACATTATATTTATTTTAGTATTTATATATATTTTAAGGGTTTATAAACTGTTCCACACTCTCGTAAACCTTTCCCACAATTTCAAAAACACTTCCAATGTTTTTAACCATTTTCTAAACTTGTAAACCTACATGATTTTAACAACATATGTATGCTGTATATTACTGCAAAATCCCTCACTAGTGAAAAAATCCATGATAAATTATTTAGATTACTATTTTTGAAAACCCACAAAATAGTGAGCACATGAAAGTTGAACCAAGAAATAGCAAGGGACTACAGTATTATAAACCTATAGCTGTTAGTACTACAAAGCTTTTGAGTTTACATATGATATAAAAGATACCAATTTGCTTCACAAACTGCTCATTTAAGGACCAGTGAGACAGCTCAGTGGACTAAGTGCCTGCTTAGGGAAGCGCAGGGACCATGGTTCAATCCCTGGCACCACATGCATGATGAGCCTGTGACCCAGTCTGGGTGTGGTGGCATGTGCCTGTAATCTCAGAGCTAAGGAGGTGGAAAACAGGAGGATCACTGTGATTATGAGCTGTGTCGTGAGACACTGAACAAAATTTAAAAAGAAAAAAATCTTTATTTAAATGTCTTAAAATAATTAAACCAAAACTATACTAGCCTAATTTACTAGCATTGATGTTTGAGATAATACCTAGAAATTAGCCAGTTTTCACAGTACGTTACTTATTATCCTGCCTATAATTGTACCGTAAATTAACACTTTTCAGAAGGACAATGCCTTTGTGAATGATATAAATGTGCATTATATAATATTTACTAAGTACAATAAATTTCTAATTGATAAGAAAGCATTGCTTTTTTTTTTTTTTTTTTAATTGGCAGCATTTTTACTTTCTTAGTAACTCGTAAGATAAGATTTATCACCAGGCTTGGTGGTATATACCTATCATACCAGGAATCAGAAGGCTGGAGCTGGAGGATTGCCACAAGCTTGAGGCCAGCCCCAACTCAATAGTGAGTTCAAAGGCAACCTGAACTATATACTGAGTCCCTGTCTCAAAAAAAAGACATAACAATAATAATAATTCATCTTGCAATGTCACATCTTAACTTCTGTGAAATACTGTATTTGTTGGGACTGGCAAGATAGCTCAGTGGTCTGAAGCGCCCACTTAGGCAAGCTTAGGCAACCACAGGGACCGCAGTTTGATCCCCAGCACCACATGCTGTACCAGCCCAATCCCCAGGGTAGGCTGAGCTGGCCATAACATACATACATACATACATACATACATACATATGTATGTACATACATACATAGTTTTTTTAAAAAAAATACTGTATTTTTTATTCTCATCATATCACAATGAACATTTTTCCATGCATCCTTAAAATGTATCCACATATGTGCTTATAGTCTCAGAGCAAGTTGAAAACATTACTATAAAATTTTTCTAAGAAAAATCTTATGCAACATTGTGAAATAAGTGATAGACAAGTACTAGTGAGAAATAGGGTGGAAGAACTGAAAGAATCGAGGCAGGATCTGAATGATGATTTGTAACATTTATAAAATTAGGGCTAGGTGCACAGTTTTTGGAAAAATGTTTTTATCTTTTGTGGTACGGGAGATTGAACCCAAGCTTCCTACATAGTAGGCAAGCATTCGAGTTCTGAGTTACATCTTCAGCCCTTTCTTTTATTTATTGCAAAAGCTAGCCTCAAATTCACAGTCCTCTTGCCTCAGCCTCCAAGTAGCTATAAGTAGGAGCATATACTATCACAGCATTTCAGGAAAATAAATAAAGTTTAAATCAAAATGACTATATACTTTGACATTTCAGAGTGCAAAAACAATTTCATTTTATAGTAGAGAGGAGAGTGTTGAGTGGATGGGACAACTGGGTCTCTCAGACATGAGTTCAGTTTCGGTAGTATCTGTGGAGGGTGGCATGGAAAGATCTCAAAATTTTGAACTAGACTTTTTGAGGGGATTATGGTTCCCCAATACATGCGTAAATTTCTATAATGAAATACAAAACTATGAAAGCTAAAAGCTCCATTTATGCTTTGCATATGAAGTGATCTATAACATATTTTATGGGAGCATAGTAAAGTGTAAAAAAAGTAGCTGAGTGGCACATTGTTTGCCTGGCTAGTGCAGGGTCCTAAGTTTGCTTCCTGGTACCAAAAATAAAAATAAAAAAGTACTCCTCTACTGCTTATGTTCAAAACACGGATTTGAGTTGATCAAATGATATGGAAGTTTATTATTTTAGGAAGTTCTGCCTTAACTCTCAATGGCACCACCTCAACTAGAATTTTTCTCTAGAGCCATTGTAGTCCTGTCAGTCCAAGACTTCCTCTTTGTCAGGTCACCCTATTTTGTTCAGTTTTTGGAGTGGCATACAATGCTCTGAGAATGATAGTATAATGAGTTTTTTAGTTGTGTGCCTTGAAAATATCTCTACATTTTCATAATTAGGTAACAAAATTTCCAGGGATAGAAATATAGAATGGCACACCTTACCCCTAATAATTTTGAAACCATTATCTTCTAGCTTCCAGAATTGTTCTCAAGAAATCAGATATCATTCTGATTCCTCACCAGCTTTGCTTCTCTTTGGAACTTAGTAGAATCTCATTGTTTTTTGCCTGCTATTCCAAATAGGTGTCCCTTGATAATTGCCTTTTCTCAAATTTTTTTCCTGAGGACTCAATAGTCTTTTCAATCTAAAAACTTTAAAGCTCATAGTATTTAATATTGGTGAAAATTAATTTTTGAAAGCTTATCTTTTATTTTCTCATTTAGTTTTGTGTAGAATTTCTTTTTTTTTTTTTTTTTTTTTTTTTTTTTTTTTTTTTTTTTTTTTTTTTTTTTTTTTTTTTTTTTTTTTTTTTTTTTTTTTTTTTTTTTTTTTTTTTTTTTTTTTTTATGTTTTGAACTTCCTTTATTCAACCAGGAATTTTTTTCATGTATTTTCATTTTTATTGTCTCCTATGTTTCTTCATATATTGTATTCTCTTATTATTTCAATTTCCCTAGGGTTAATTTTCTATTTCTTTCATTGACTCATTTCCTTTTGGTGTGTATTTCAAGTGTTTATTAGAAGTTTTTCTCAAAAACATGATAATGCAGTTTTACATGTTCATATGTGAAAACATATCAGAATCTCCGTAGCAAGGGGGGAGTTTTGACTATTGGGCTTCATGCTTGTATTCTGACTAGACTATTTCATCAGAGAAACTTTAACTATTAGTAATGATATGTCTTTCCTTTTTCAATAGTAGATTTCTCCTATCAGATAATTCTAAGAATAGCTGCTAATTTGCTCAGAACTTACAGGAAAAGTATCTCAGATCCCCTTTTAGTCTGTTACATTCTTCTCTCAGGGCATAGACTAGCTCTGGTTTGACTTCTGAAGAGTTTTCTGCGGATATGTGAGGGTGGGAGAAGGAGGAAAAGACATGGAGGAAACTATTACTATTTAGTACAAGAGTGACCCCCAAAAGTGATGGACTGTTTAGAAAGTAATTGAATTGGAAAGAAGCTATATTTATCAGTGGATTAATTCATGAATAGATCACAGTTAAGTGTACTGGTAGGAGGTGGGACCTGATCAAAAAAGATAGGTCACTGGGCATGTGATATGGAAGAGTATATTCTTATGCCCGGGTCCTCTGCTTTACTCTATGTCCTGGGTGGTACAGATTAAACAGCTCTTCTCCACCCTGCTCTTCCACCATATCATTTTGCTTTATTATAAACTAGCCATGGACTGAACTCTCTGAAATTGTGAGGCAAAATAAATTTCTAACTCCTTTAAGTTGCAGGTGTTGAGTATTTTGTCCTAGCATTGTTAACGTGACTAGTTCAGGGCCTGAAATCTAAACAGTTCCTAAACAGAATTTTAATCAGTCCATCCAATTTATAGTACAACTGAGAAAAGGCATCTGGCTCTTTAACTTTTAAGCCTCTCTCAAGAATTCTGTGGGAATCTGCCCCTTTCAGGGTGTGTTCTGTACTTAAATGCTATTTGGGCTGCAGACTATTTGTTCCTAAAATTTTAAAGATTTTGTTCCTGTGTTCTGTAATTTTCTTACTCTTGAAACATAAGCTTACTTTTTCAGAGTCCCTTTTCTGTCATATTAATGTGGTTTCAAAGAATATTGTTTAAAATGCCATATAAATATTTTAACTTCATGTTTAGAATACATCTAGAAGTACCTACAAGGACCAAGAATGGTTGTCTTTGAAGACTTGGATAACAGTTACATTTAACAAGTTGTTATTGAACTGTTTCAAATGGTTTTAGTCATGAGTATGTTTACATTTTTTCAAGAAAAGCCATCTTTAAAAATTTGATGTCAGTCTAATAAAAGTTGTATGTTATAAGGATTTAGCTGCCAAATCCAGACTTAGACTACTACGTGAAGCAGAAAGCTCATCTTAGAAAAAATGAAAATAATGGTGAGCATGAATTTGTGAACTACCACATAATTTAAATTTGCATAGTAGGTCTAGAAAATGAATTAATAAATAAAGGAATATGGGTGGGAATCAGTTACTGGATTTAAAAATGTTAAAGATGGGAATTACATTCTCAGATAAAATATATTGTAGTCACTTTTACCACAAGAGAATTGAAATTATTATTAGCCTAATTTAATATGGCATCTCCACTACCCATATGTCTAAGCAAGTAGTTTGAAGCAAGCAAGTAGATTAAGCAAGTAGCTTTAAAAATAAGCAGATTAGTTAGCTAGCAGATCTTAAACTGAGGTAAAATGAGAGTTTGGAACAGAAAGAAAAACAATAAAATATTCAAGCCCATGCTATATAATGCTAGCAAGCTCTAGGTAGTATACAAGTTAAAAGTTCAAGCTGAAAAACCTTCAAAAAAGGACTCTGAAAATCTATACTTTTGTGTGTCATTGCTCTTTGGTGCTAAGAGGTTCTCAAGAAAGTGAGTATCTTATATACCATTTGTGCTGTAATATTTAATTACAGTGAGTGTACATAAGATTAGCTGTCTCAAAGATTCTTTTGAAATCAGACTGCACATCAGAACTTCATTGTACCCTGTTAAGTAAGCAAATTTAAGAAAGAACAGAAGGTGATGTCAAGACTTATTGCAAAATGAGCAAATAAAGGAATAGGATTTGCTTGGTGTTCAGCCTATTAAACCATAGCCAAATGTCAGGCTTCCTTTGTCAATTTAAATATGTTTTTTCTAAAATTTACAAAGATTCAGTTCCTGAAAAGTGCCCCTTACCTACTATTTGGACTAAAAAATAAAACAGAAATATGCTAAATAGATTGTACTAAAAACTCAAGTTTCTTATAGTGATATATTACCACCTAAATATATATGTTGGTTCTGCAGATAAGGGTTTTTGTTGCCTTTAATTGTGTTGTTTTCTTGATTATAAAATCAGTATGCCTCTATACCTAGATACATGGAGTTTTAGAAGTTCTGGTTAATTTCTACTCCACAATAGCTAAACCCCCAGATAAAATACACTGAAATGTTTCTAGCCTCCAGGGATTTTCCCCTTTTAAAGTTATTTAAATGGAAAATAAATTTTTGAAACTCCAAGATGTGAGCTTCAAGTGACCAGAAGCAGAAAGTCTTAACACATTCTGAGTTAGACTTGCTAGAAATAACCAGGAATCAGATCACATATGTATGGATTCCCAGTAAAGTAAGAGCAGCTAGAAACAGAATGGGAGGGATCCTGAGAATTTTAGGAGGCATTATATTGCCCAGAGGCCAGAGATTTTGGGGTTTTGTTTTGTTTTTTCTATGCTTTGTTTTTTCTATACTTAGGGAAGAGTCTACAGGTTCCCACTACATAGATTGCACTGGTAGTGATCTACCTATGTTTAGCCTCCCAAGTGCTGGGATTATAGGTGCACACCACCATGCCCAGTCTCAATCTCCCTCTCAGGGCACCAGGGATCAAACCCCAGCAACTGCACTCTACCTAAGTAGATGCTTTAGTCTACTGAGCTATCAGGCCTGCCCTGAGGCCAGGGTTTTGTGCTGATAGTGTATGAGGATGTTGATCTTTGAGTCAGCAATGAAGAAGAGGATCTAATTAGCAGACACTCCTCTCCTCTGTGTTAAAACCTTTAATTAGGGTCTTGAAGAGTCCTGAGATAAGTGCATGTGCAAACACACACACACACACACACACACACACACACACACACACAGGAGAGGCAGCCGTCCCATAAGACTAATAGGCATTAATCAGGCATAACCTTGTAAAGAAAGACTATCAGACCTAGAAAGGGCCATCCACTATGAATAAGAATCAACAGCAACAACAAATTTTAACTTAAGAATTCAGATGTTAGAACTAAGTATGAATACAAAGACACATGAAATAAAGTATATACATATGGCCTAATGGCTAAAATTAAAAAAAAAAAAAAAAAAAAAAACTTCATGGTAAGTTAGATTCTAACCATTACTTAGTAATTGGTATTATCCTATCCTACCATGAACAACTACCACACTGTATAACAAATAATTTAGGACCTTGATTCTTGCTTGAGATAAAGAAAAACAATGTGCTAACGACTGCATTCATTCTGGCTTTCTACTTTGGAGCACATTCTGAATTGTCTCACAAAGAATAGAAGCCCAAATGGAAAACCCAAATGGTTTGATAAGAAGAGAAAAATGAGACTAGAGTTAAGGACAACTCGAGTAGCTAAAATTATGGAAGTACCAAAGAAGGGTAGCTGTTCAGAGAAGAAACACTAGAAATCTAGGAAAATCCTAAATATGTACTCTTTAAGTCTTTTAATACTAAGGTGCACATAATCTGGGTGAGACTTCATGAGGGATGATAGAAAACAGCTACTAGAAGTCACACAGTGCTGGAAGGCATTATAGTTCAAAATAGCCAGAATGTGAATGTCTCCTGTAAAGGTCTCTACTGAACAAACCAGATTTTAAAAGTTACACATTAGGCCAAAATATTATTTTCTCTTAGTTCAATGAGAAGAAAGTT
Organism: Myocastor coypus; assembly: GCA_004027025.1. Taxonomy (NCBI): domain Eukaryota; kingdom Metazoa; phylum Chordata; class Mammalia; order Rodentia; family Myocastoridae; genus Myocastor; species Myocastor coypus. The sequence continues at coordinate 27,080 of PVJA010002869.1, read as the reverse complement.
TTGTACCAGTAGTGATTATTAAAAATAGCATGTCTACACCCTGTGTTCTGTTAGGACAACAATATGCATTGTATCAGTTATTGCGAATGTCCTCTCCTGTTTTGAAACTGTCACATTGTTGTTTCTTATTAAAAGTAATAAAATGATAGGGGCCAGGGATATAGCTCCATGGCACAAGTACTCAACTAGCAAGTGCAAGGTTGTGAGTTTGAACCCTGGTCCCACAAAAAAAAAATTAAAAAAAAAAAAAGTAATAAAATGAATAAAAAACTTCAAAGCAAAAGAAAAGGTTACACATTAGGAGTAAGAGTACTTAAAAGTATTCAAGCTCTAAGGTTGACTCTAGACCCCGCCTCAAGAATTAGTTCTCAAACATCAAGCTGATCCACCAACACAGTGACTGTCACAAAAACACAATGGGACACAACAAAATCCCTACTTTCAACAGTGTAGTATTTATAACATCTACTATAAAGAAACAAAAATTATACTTGCTACAGAGCAGAGCAGTCTGACCAGTAACCAAAGGAAAAACTCACTCCCAGGAAGTAGGTCAAGAAATGACCCAGATAATTGAATTTGCAGATAAAAACTCAGAGCTATAGTAAGTATGTTATAAAAGAAATAGTCATTATAAGCAAAAAAAAAAAAAAAAAATGAAAGCTGCAATAATTTAATGATAACTATAGGAATTAAAGATTACAATTTTGAAAAACATTCATTGAAGAACTCATTAAAAGATCAGAGGGAGAAGAAAGGATCAGTAAACTTAAAGGCAAGGAAGTACAACCTATACAAACTGATACACAGAGGTCATGTAGTATCTATAAATTTAGCATGGGAAGAGGTGCCAACCTGGAATCTATATCCAACAAAACAGCCTTTTGTAATAAATACACCTTCAGGCAAACACTGATAGAATACAACCAGCAGACCAGCATGTAAGGAAAGTTGAAAAAGTTCTTGAGACAAATGGAAAAGGACACCATCTAGAAAACTTAATTTGTCCAAAATAATTAAGTTCAACATAAATGGCAAACTTTCAATAAATTCTGTGTGTAATTTTATCTTAAGTGTATAAAAAGACATTTGAGTGTTAAAAGTAATGAATTATTGAGTTTATTAAAATATTTGATAATATAAAGGACAGAAAAGGGCCACTGGAAGTGTACTACTGCAAGATTATTATACATTATTATTACATTGTATAATGGCATAATATTCTCTTATGGTCAGTGTATATTGTAACCCCCAGGACCATGGTTTAGATAAAATAGAATAATTTTTAAAACTTTGGATAACTCGTAAGGCAGGAAAACAGAAACAGTAAATAGAAAAAAATATTGAATGGTTACTTATATCCAGTCAAGTTAGTAATTACGTACTGTGGTCTGTCTCCCAAAGAATTAATGTGTTAAAACCTGGACACCAGTATAGCATGTCGGAAGTGGAACCTACTGGGAAATCATTAAATCACTTTGGATCCTATCCTCAAATGTTGGTCTCTTGAAGTTAGTTTTTATAAGAACAAGTGGTTATAAAAGAGAGCACCTGATTTGGCTTTTCATCTGGTCTTATTCTTTTGTCACACACACACACACACACACACACACACACACACCCCTGCCATTGTGAGCATAACCACTATGAGCCTTTAACACAGCCAAGCTGACACCAGCTTCATATTCTTGAACCTCCAGAACTGTAAGCTAAACCTATTTTCTTTTCTTTTCTTTTTTTTTTTTAGTTTTAAAGTAAATAACATTGCAAGTGATACAGGCTTTCAGAAAATAAGATGACAGAAAATAAGACATTGTTGTCTTCAGAGTAGTTCTCAGTTTCCTGGGTATATTCACGTAAAATTGGTCAAAATAAAAATTTTAAGCATAACTGTTAGCTAACAGAAATTAGTAGTACCGGGCATTTTGTGCTGATTGGAGCCCGAGTAACAAGGTGGCGGTGTCAGCAGAATAACAGGGTCTTATGGGGCTGGAGTCAGCAGCAGCGGCAGCTTAGTGGTGGCAGCCAGCTATACCGCCACCCTAACTCACCGCGCCCTCATTCTAGCCTGCGATGTTGCAGTGAAAACGAGGCAGCAGGGGCCACCCAGAAATAAGGAGCTTAACCCAAGTAAAGACGCGAAGAGCCTCAAGACTGTGGACAAAATAACAGTAATAAATAGTCAGACTGAGCGACAGTGACTGGGCTCCCCTCGGCCTGTTCCGGGCCCAGTAGCGCTGGGAAGTGTCTCTGTTTTCTGATCCCTGAACTCTCCTTCGCAGCCTAACTCAGGGGATGAGCCCTAGAGGCCTCCCTGCTCCCTCAGGCATCGGGGCTCTGCTCTGGGCTCCATCTTCATCTCCCACAATGGCAAGCAGCAGCGGCTCCAAGGCCAAGTTCATTGTCAGAGGGAAATACAAAATGGTGCGGAAGATCGGGTCTGGCTCCTTGGGGATATTTACCTGGCGATTAACATCACCAACAGCAAAGAAGTGGTGGTGAACCTCTAGTCACAGAAGGCCAGGTATGCCCAGCTGCTATACTAGAGCAAACTCTACAAATCCTGCAAGGTGGGGTCGGCATCCCCCACGTCCGGTGGTATGGCCGGGAAAAAGACTATAATGTGCTAGTCATGGATCTTCTGGGACCCAGCCTTGAAGACCTCTTCAGTTTCTGTTCAAGAAGGTTCACAATGAAAACAGTACTTATATTAGCTGACCAGATGATCAGTAGAATTGAATATGTGCATACAAAGAATTTCATACACAGAGACGTTAAGCCAGATAACTTCCTAATGAGTATTGGGTGTCACTGTAGTAAGTTATTCCTTATTGATTTTGGTTTGGCCAAAAAGTACAGAGACAGCAGAACAAGACAACACATCCCATACAGACAAGATATGGCACTGCCCAATATGCTAGTATCAGTGCACATCTTGATATTGAGCAGAGTTGTCAAGATGAGATGGAATCATTAGGATATGTTCTGATATTTTTTTAATAGAACCAGCCTACCATGGCTAGAACTCAAGGCTGCAACAACAAACATACAAAAAGATTAGAGAGAAGATATCCACTCCAGTTGAAGTTTTATGTAAGAGGTTTGCTGCAGAATTTGCTATGTACTTAAACTGTTACCATGGGCTGCGCTTTGAGGAAGCCCCAGATTACATGTACCAGAGGCAGCTATTTCACATCCTTTTCAGGACCTTGAATCACCAGTATGACTACATGTTTGATTGGACAATGATAAAGCAGAAAGCAGCTCAGCAGGAAGCCTCCTCCAGTGGACAGGGTCAGCAGGCCCAAGCCCCTACAGGCAAGCAAACTGATAAAACCAAGAGTAACATGAAAGCCTTTCAAGCATGAATTGAACAGAAGAAGCAGAGCATATGAGCAGCATTTGTTTCTCCCCAAATCTAGAAATTTTAGTTCATACATACAGTAGCCAGTGGTTGTGGATAACCATTTACTTGGTGTAAAGCACTTAATTTCAGTATAAACTGGCTCTGGGCAACATTGCTGATGCTTTGTCTGGAACTGGAGCTGCTGTAATTGTGAATATTAACTGAGATAGTGAAACATGGTATCGGTTTTTTATTGCATTTTTTTCAGGTGGAAAAGTTAACTAAGTGGTACACACACACACACACACACACACACACACACACAGATTAATTGGTGGGAAAATTGTGCATATGCCAATTTTTTGTTAAAACTTATTTTGAAATATCCTGCTTTGAGATCTCATTTCAATAGAATGGCATGAACAGTCTTCAGCCACAGCTGTGGTGGACGTAGATGCTCACAAATTTGCATTCTTAGGGTTTTTCCATCCCTGGGGTTTGCAAGTTGCTCACTTAAAACATTCTTTAAATGGTTGGCTTCTTGTTTGCAAGCCAGCTGATATGGTAGCAACCAGAGATTCTAGTGTGTGAGCATGTGGAACACTGCCTGCTTACCTATGCTAGACCAGAAAATGCAGAAAAATGGATAGATTCCTGGATGTATTCAAATTACCAAAACTGAATCAAGAAGTTATAAAAATTCTGAATGTGTCAGAATTCAGTGTCAGTTAATGAAATTAGAAATGTAATTAAAAAGCTACCAACAAAGAAAAGCCCCTCATGGATTCACAGTTGAATTCTACAAGGAATTTAGAGTGTATTTAATGCCAGTACTCTCAAACTCTTCAGTGAAATTGCAAGGGAAGCAGTTCTCCCTACCTCATTTCTGAAGGCAAGTATTACACTAATACCAAAGCCAGAGAAAAACCCAATGAAAAAAGAGAACTCCAGGCCAATCTCCCTAATAAACATAGATACAAAAGTATTCAACAAAGTACTAGCAAACAGAATGCAAGAAATCATCAAGAAGACTACACAAAATGACTAAGAGATTCATCCCAGGAATGGAAGGATTGTTCAACATAAATAAATCTCAGCAGGGCCACAGATAAAAAAAACCACATGATCGTCTCAGTTTATGTAGAAAAAGCCTTTGGCAAAGTCCAACACTCATTCATGATTTAAAAGCCCACAGTAAATTGGAATAGATGGTTTTAACTTCAGTCTGATAAAAGCCATCTTTGACAAACCAGTGGCCAACATCATACTAATGGGACAAACACTGAAAGCTTTCACTGTAAAACCAGGAACAATACAAGGATGTCCACTACAGCAATTAGATGGGAGAAATAAAAGGAACAACAGGAAAGGAAGAAGTTAAATTATCATTATTTGCAAACGACATGACACTTGCTGTGGAAGACCCTAAAAACTTCACTGAAAGTCTCCTAGAATTAATAAATTCAGTAGTGTATCAAGATCAAAAGTCAACATTCAAAAATCAGTAAAATTCCTGTATGCATATAGTAAACTCGGAGAAATTAGGGAAACTACACCATTATAGAATCCCAACAAATAAATACTTAGGAATCTAACAAATGCTGTAAAAGCTCTGTACATTAAAAATTGCATTATTCTCAACCTCTTTCTAAAGTTACCTAGATTCCAGTATTTTGTTCTAGTAATGAAAAACACATTAAATTATGTATAAATCTATTACCATTCTGACTAAATATCATTTTTATTAGACTATATTTTTGAATTACTATTATATGCTATCTAGGAAAGATGAACTTTTATATAAAGACATGGAAAAGATACACAAAATGAGAAAAAAAAACACTAATAATTAGGAACTCAATAGTTACGTTGACATCAGACAAAGTAGATGACAATGCAAGAAATATCACCAGATAACATTAGTTGGGGTCCAGTTAGAAGACAAAACCCACACAAACATTTAAGTCAGGAAAGTTGAACATAAAAGATATTGGAATAATAGCCACCCGATTAGAGTTGAAGACAAAATCTAACAAAAGAGCAGATAAAAAAGCAGATCATGAGGAACAGCATTGTTACTAACACAGTGAGAGAATCCTGAGGTAGCACTTTTCTTTGTGCTGTGGATGTGATCCAAGTTTCCTTTGGAAGAACCACAACTTCATTCAGTGGATGTCACCCATGTGGGACTTGATGGAAGTCTCTGAGATACTACAGAGGTAGTAATCCATATGAAAGCAGCATCTTAATCACCAGATTCCTAGGCCTCCAAACTCACCAATGCCCAGGAGCTTCTGTGGCGGGAGACTGCTGGAATCAGTGTGGAGAAGCTGCCCTCTGCCAGAGCCCAGAGCACATGGAGTGTGGTCCTAGAATTCTAAGGCTCTTTGGGTGCAGGGATGCTCGAGTAGGAACTTTGCTTGAGGCACAGACCCTTGTCTGGGGATATCAGTCTGCCTGTGTCTCAGTGGGACGCTAAAGGAAGCTGCACACTTAAAGAATCTAGCACTGGAGAACTCACAATCAAGTGCTGGTGTGGGAGTAGAGGAAAAGTGTATTCTACAAGAGCCCAGGATTGAACTGTACTAGAATCAGGAAGAAAAAAAAAAAATTTCCTTAACCCTAGAATCCTACTGTTTAACATCAAACTATTAACAGAAATATTACAAAAACCAGCATGTAGTTATATAGACAGCAAAAAAGAATACATTAGGAGTTGAGGAAATAATAAGCAGTATGTTCCAATCCTTTCTCTACTAACCTTCTGTAACTACCCTGTATACTCTTGATTGTAGTGCAACAATATACAGCTCTTTACTTAATGGAATACTTTTCTCAGAATGAAGAGATGCACAGCCTAATTTATACATTACTTTAGCTATACTAATATATAGTTACCTCAAATCCATCATGGTTTAATTGAATTGTTTGCTGCCTAAAAACTAAATTGTAAAATAAACCTCTAGCAAATTGCATAGAAAATTATTAGAAGCAAGAAGATAATGTAAGCATATGGACACAAGTTTACTTTGGTTTCAGTTCCTCCTCCTCTTTCTACTCTTCCTCTTCCTCTCCTTTCCTTTTAAAACAAGCTCCTAGTGAAAGATTTTGCCTGGTGTATTTTTCACCAGTAGGTTCTGGTATGCTTCTGATGATAGAATCACATGGATCAGTGAACATCAGTACACATACTGTGCAGTATTTTTCATACGCTGTACCCAGGTCAATATTCGTGCACCTAGCTCAATATTATTGCCACTATAGTGGTAGGCACTAGTTTTGGCCAATATAGCACAGTACATTAGTTTGGATTTCCTCAAAGTTGGGCGGTTGTGGGAAGGAAAGTAAGAGTAGGAAAAAGTACACAGGACAACTATAGTCCTTTTTTCTATCTTGTCACTAATCCTTTCATAATCCAGTCATGCTCACCACCTTCATGGAGAATATCAACTGCTAGGTTAAAAGAAATGGTAGGGCTGGAGAGATAGCTCAACAGTCTATGCACCTGCCTGTCAAGCCCATGGACCCAAGTTCACTCCCTGGTATCATATGCTGTGATGGCCCTAGAACCCCAGATATGCTCTGATGGCCACCAAAACCAGCCATGGTGGGACATGCCTGTAATCCCAGTTCTGGGGAGACTGAGGCAGAAGGATCACTGTGAGTCTAAGCTATGAAGCAAGACCCTGAACCAAATAAATAAGTAAATTTAAAATAATTTTTAAATGAAAGGAATGGTAGTGGTTTCATATGCAAATGATTTCCTATCAATACAGATTATGAAACTATATTTGTCTTCTAAAGTCAAGCATAAAGACAAACTCAAACCAAGATAGCTATCCTCTCTCACTCCCTGGCCATCTTGGCAGCTCCTTTTGACTGACAGCTCTTCACACCTAAGGCAGGAAGATGGTGGCCAAAAAGACAAAAAAGATTTCTGGTGTCCATCAAATCTAGGCTCCAGCTTGTTATGAGAAGTAGAAAGTTCATGTTGGTGTATAAATTGACTCTGAAAATCAGACAGGGCGAAGTGAAATTGATCATCCTTCCCACAACCGCCCAACTTTGAGGAAATCCAAACTAATGTACTGTGCTATATTGGCCAAAACTAGTGCCTACCACTATAGTGGCAATAATATTGAGCTAGGTGCACGAATATTGACCTGGGTACAGCGTATGAAAAATACTGCACAGTATGTGTACTGATGTTCACTGATCCATGTGATTCTATCATTAGAAGCATACCAGAACCTACTGGTGAAAAATACACCAGGCAAAATCTTTCACTAGGAGCTTGTTTTAAAAGGAAAGGAGAGGAAGAGGAAGAGTAGAAAGAGGAGGAGGAACTGAAACCAAAGTAAACTTTATTGTTAGACTATTTAAGTAGCTTAACTAAATCCTCTGATACAAGACTAAGTATAAAGATGAAGATGGTAAAGATAATGCTTTACCTAATTTTACTTTTGTTCTAAATTTCATATCCACACAAAGTAAATATACACAATATGCTAATTTTGAGTACACATAACTCCTCTAAAATACAAGCAATGAGAGGAGCACAGATAGCTCAGTAGATTAAAGCACATGCTTGATCCAGCAAGCAGGCCTGGCCTGTGAGTGAGGCCAGCTGGGGCCCACCAGAAACTCACTCGCCCCAGCAACCAGGCCCAATGTGTGAGTGAGACCTTGCAGGCCCGCTGGAAACTCATTTGACTCTGCAAATAGGCTCAGTGTGTGAGTCAGATGGCACAGGGCCCACCAGAAACTCATCTGACCAGCAACCAGGCCCAGTGTGTAAGTGGAATTTCATCAGTCAAACAGGCCTAGTGTGGAAAACTGCAGCAGAACTCCCTGTAGAGAGGGTACAGACCAGTCCCACTCAGCTGATCAGGAGCAGGACATCTTGGCAAAGTGGCACAGCAGGCTCACCTCCAAGGGCTGCAGCAGGAAGTAGAGAACAGCAGCCAGACCCAAGCCACACTCACCTGGACAAGTTTGAACTTGGTAGATCCAGATCTGGTGCTAAGGTAAGAACTCTGAACAAAGCTCCATACCAAAAGTCAAGAAGGCAGTGCTACACAAAATGACAAAGAGAAGAAGCAAAATGTGCTGTTAATCCCCAAGTCCACCCAGAACAAATGTAGGAAACATAATATAGAAGAAATTGGAAATCACACACCTGAAATCTTTGAAATAATAGCATCTGAAGTAAACAACTGCAGAAAGAGGAAAATCAGACCAGAAATAATTTCTGAAATAAAAAAATAACTATAATGAAAGATGTACTAAGAGCTTCTAAAGAAGACACTGATTAAAAAAATAGAGAATAGAAAAGTGATACAGTCCTTGAATGAGAAATATAGGAAAGTAATAAAATGTATGCAGCAGATTCATATAGCTATACAAGAACTTAAAACAATCACAAGCTGTCAAAACCATTTCAATGAAAGTTAAGATAGATTTCCAGACCTTAAAGACAACATTTTGACTAGTGAATAAGAAAAGATCTCTTAAAAACAACTAGGATGGAAGAAAAAATAATTATCTTTAATAAATACAATATAAAGCCGAAACTGTCAACATGATAGTTGCAACGAATCAAGAGAAAGATCATACATCATGACCGGAGATGGATCAATATGCACAGTCAATAAATGTAATGCTTCACACAAGCAGAAACAAAGACAAAAATTTCATGTTCATCCCAAAAGCCTTTGACAATATCCAACATGTGTTCATGATAAGAAGGGGCAGGGGAAGGAGAAGGAGGAGGAGGAGAAGAAGGAGAAAAGAAACCTGAAGAAAATGTTTTGTTTTTGCAGGACCAGGAATTGAACTCAGGCCCTTGCACTTGCCAGGCAAATGCTTATTCCACTGAGCTATTTCCCTCACCCCATCAGAAAATGGGTATTAAGGGACCTTATCTTGATTTGATTAAAGCCATGAATGACAAACTTACTGCCAACATCATATTAAATGGGAAAAAGCTGAAAACTTTCTGTCTTAAACCAAGAACAAGATGTCTATTATCACCACTCCTGTTTAGTATAGTACTCAAAATAGCATATAGGCAAGAAAAAATAATAAAGTGGCATGTATAGAAAAGGAAACAGTCAAGTTCTCATTTGCAGATGATTTATATGATTCTCTACATATATACATATATACATATATACATATATAACACCCCAAAATTCCATCAAAAGTTTCCTGGAATTAATAACCAAATTTAATAGCATAGCAAGATACAAAATCAATGCTCAAAAAGTAAAGAGCACCCTTGTGCACCAATAATTAATTTACTAAGAAAAACGCTAGGAAAACACTTACATTCATAATAACACTGAGAAAAGTAAACAGGAATTAATCTAAGGAAGTGAAAGACTCCTGCAGTACAGTTCCTCTAACGGAAATCAAAGAGGCCATCAAAAAAATGGAAATATGTCCCCTATTCTTAAATAGGCAGAAACAATATATTCAAATGGCCATGCTTCCAAAACTGACATAATGAAATCCTAATCAAAATACCAATATCATTCCTTAAATAACTGGAGAAAATCCTAAAATTCATATGAAACTAGAAGAAAACCAAAATATCAAAAGCAGTCCTGGGTAACAAGAGCAAAGCCAGAGGTATCACAATCTCCAAATTGAAATTATCTTACAAAGCCACAGTGATAAAAATAGCATAATACTGGTGCATAAGACACATAGCAATCAATAAAATAGAATGGAGGATTCAGAAACAACCCCACACACATTAACTCATTTGTTCTTTGACTAGGGGGCCAAAAATATACATTGATGGAAAGATAGATAGGCTCTTTAGTAAACATACTGGGAAATATGGCTATCCTCATGAAGACTGAATGTAGACCTGTGTCTCTTACCATATGCTAAACTAAAACTAGACCAAAGATCTAAATATTAAAAAAGAAGCAATCTCCTAGATGATAAAATAGGCAAAACTCTTAAGATATAGATATCTCTTAAGATATAGATATAGGCAAGGACTTTCTTCTGAGCAGAACCCCAATGGCATAATATATATAGTAGTAAGAATCAACAAATGAGACCATATCAAATTTTAAAACTTCTAATACAACAAAGAGAACAACCAAAGGCGTGAAGAGACAGCCTACAGTACAGAAAATTTTTTCAGGTATATCTCAAAATATAAAAAATATCTAGAACATAAAGAATTCACAAATTAGATACCCAAAACGGAAGTGTCAATTTAAAAATAGCCGATTGAAAGGAATAAACACTTCCCAAAGAAGAGAAATAAACGGTCATTAAATACATACAAAAATGTTCAACTTCATTAGCCATTAGAAAAATATAAATTAAGAAACACAGACCATGCCCAGAGGCAGCTTATTGGGAAACCAGAACAGCTCCTTCACTTAAAATACAGACCAGGTCCAGGGTCAGCATGTGAGTGACACCAATACTCCATGACCAGCGACTTCCCTTCAGACGCATACCAGGCCTGGCTTAGATGTGGAGTTCAGTACCATGGTCTGCGGCAGGAAAAGGCTAAATATAGCAACCAAACCCAAGGTAGGCACATCTGGACAAGTTCAAACTTGTTAGATCCAGACCCAGTAAGCTGAGATACTTTGCTAGATTTAGATCTATGAGCACCTTCATTCTTATTCTCTTGATCTACAGAGGGAACAACAGACAAATGGGTGAAGTAGTGGTCCTGGAAGGCCCCAGGTATATCAGTGGGAGGTGATCAGACAGAATTTAGGGAAATTAAATCAGATACGAGTGCCCAATTTAATATCTGCTTAGCTACATAGGCATAATGTTTGCTCTTATTGTATGAAATACAAACCGCATTAGCTACAAATGTTTGTCAACTGCTAAATATCACTACCCATTATTAGTGTTCCTAACTGTAGCTCTGTAAATACAAAACTATAACAGCCTTAACCATATAATCTCTCTTGGGGAAGATTTTCAGTAGGCACTAAGGGTATAACTGGACAAAAGCTCTACACCAAAGGTCAAAGAACACAGTGTTATACAAAATGACAGAGAAGGAGTAAATGCAATCACAGACCCTGAGCCCACCCAGACCAAATGCAGGAGACACTAGCAAAGAATGAAGTGGGGATCATACAGCTGAACACTCTGAACTAATGGAGTGTGAAATAAAGAAACAAAGAAAGGTATAGAAAAAATTAGATCAGAAATAATCTCTGAAGTCAACAAATATCTGCATTAATAGTATCTGAAATAAAAAAAACTGCAAAAAGATATAGAGGAAATCGGTTTAGAAATAATCTCAGAAATAAAAAAGAAATCTCTGAATTAATACCGTCTGAAGTAAAGAAACAATACAGAATGGAGGAGAGGAAATTAGATCAGAAATAATCCCTGAAGAAAAAAAATAAAGGATAACTATAATGAAAGAATTAATAAATGCCTCTAAAGAAGACATCAATAAATAATTAGAGAATAGAAAAATGACGGAATCCTTCATTGAGTAATACAGGAAAGAAATAGATCGCATGGACTAGTTTCAAAGAGATGTACAGAAAAATAAAATCTCAATCACAAGCTGGAAACAGTGTATGAACAAAAGTGTAGAGTTTCAGATCTTGAAGACACAGTTGGAGCTAGTAAAAAGGTAAGAAAGGTTCTCTTAAAAACGAGGATGCAGAAAAAAAAATAATTCAACATCTGCAAGATGATGCAAAGATGAACAACGTGAGACTAATAGACATCAATGAGAAAGAAGGGGTCAACTCAAATGATATAAAAAGAATATGAGAAGTATATATATATTCCTTTCCTTTTTTTTTTTTCTAAGCAACATCAATAGGGAGGTGGGTCATGCCCCACACACTGTACTCTGTAGAACGATTGTGAGGACAATATGCAATATGTCAACTTTCAAAAAAAAGAAAGGGGAAAAGAAAGCAAAAAGTAGTGTTGATTTAAAAGTGTTAATGTTTAATTGTTTAATCAATCTTATATACCTATATGTATTAATCTAAACTGATCTGATGATGAAAATATGTAATATAACCACTGTTAAATTTAAACAATAAAAATATTAAATTTTTAAAAAGAATATGAGCAGAAGTAATAGCAGAAAATTTCCCAAAATTTCCACTGCTATCCCCTGCAAAAGTCTCTTTCAAGTATGAGGGAGAAGTGAAATACTTCCATGACAAAGAACTAAAGGATTTCATGATGTCAAAGCCAACCCAACCACACTACTAAAAGATATTAGACCCAAACTCCATAAATGAGAATGGAAAGAACCCACCAAAAAGGGCAACCAATTAAACAAGAGAAAAAGTGATAAACAGTAGCAGGTAAATAACATGTCAGGCATAGCTGAATGCATTTCAGTTATACCCAGCAATGTAAATGGCCTTGATTCACCAATTAAAAGAAATAGACTGGCACAGTGGATTAGGAAGCAAAACCCAACAATATAATGTATACAAGAAACACATTTAACTCATAAAGAAATTCACAGGCTGAAAGTCAAAGGATGTCAAACAATACTACATGCCCCAGCCCCTCAGAGAAAAGTAGGGGTAGCAATCCTGTTTGCAGATAGTTTGAACTTCAAACCAAGAATGAAAGAAAAAAGAAAAAAGGTGACTACTTACTGGTTAGGGGAAAAATTCAAGATGAAGAAGTAATACTCAGAAATATGTATGCAACCAACATGGCAGCATCCAGCTATATAAGGCAAATTTTAAAGGACATGAAAAACCTAATATCCAATACCACAATCTTAACAGAAGACCTTAATACTCCTTTATCCCAAAAAGGCAGGTTACGCAGAAAAAAATAGCAAAGAAGTAGAACTGACCCAGAATTGGGAACAACTTGACTTAGTGGACATGTACAGAGTGTTCCACCCAAATGCTTCTGAATATACATTTTTTTCAGCTGCACATGAAACATTTTCTAAGATAGACTACATACTTGTCCATAGATCATGCTTAAGTATATGCAAGAAAACAGAAACTATCCCATGCATATTATCTGACCACAGTGCAATGAAACTGGAAATAAATGGCAATGAAACCACAAAAATCCCAGAAATCAATGAAAGGGCTTTTTTTTTTTTGGGGGGGGGGGGTGGCTGGCTCAGGCTGCCTTAACAGTGGGTATGGGGATTGAACTGCCATCTCCTGTGCCTGACTGGGAATGTCTGCACAGGCACTTAAACCACTGAGCTAATCCGCCCAAAAGTACATGGAAATTAAACAGCACTGTCCTCGTCAACCAATGGGTTACAAATGAAATTAAACAACAAATCAAACAATATGTACAATTCAGTGAAAATACAAACACAACTTACTAGAATTCATGTTATGTAATGAAAGCAGTTCTTAGAGGAAAATTTATAGCTGTGAACTCACACATTAAGAAAATAGAACAGAAACAAATAAATACTCTAATGCTGCACCTAGATCATCTAGAAAAGGAAAAGCAAACCAAACCCAAAGCCCAAAGACAGGACGAAACTATAAGGATTAGAGCAGAATTAACTCAATTGAGGTAAAGAAAGCAATACAAAGAATTCATGAATCAAAATGCTGGTTCTTTGAAAGATTAAATGAAATTGATAAGCCTCTAGATAACCTCATCAAAAAGAAGAAAGAAAGAAAAAAAACTCAAATTCACTCAATAAGAAGTGAAAATGGCAAAATTATCACAGACCCAGTGGAGATTCACAAGATAATAGCTACTTTGGGAATTTTTATTCTCAGAATTGAAGACACAGATGAAGTGGGCCGATTCCTAGAACGGTACACGTTTACCAAAACTATATCAAGAAAATATAAGAACTGCCAATAACTCAATAACAGTGAAAGAAATACAAAATGTAATTTAAAAAAAAAAAACTGCCAAAAAAGAGGAGTCCAGGGCCTGATGGATTCACAGCCAAATTTTACAAGAAATTTACAGAAGATATAATGCCAACACTCCTCAAGCTCCTCAATGAAATTGAAAAGGAAATAAATTCCTGTGTAAAAGTGTGTAACTGCTGTTATCACATTCTATAGAGATTTATTAGAATATCAATGATTGATAATACCAATTCCAAGTTAATTCTAAGATGTTTGATACTCAGAAAGACAGGGATGTTAAGCTTAAATACCTATGTTATAGAGTAATAGTATCACTGAGCTTTTCTTCTGGAGGGTTAAGAATATAAGTTTATGGACCAAAAGTTGGAGAAAAAGAAGGGCTACTAGGATAGCCAATATTTTGTCCCTAGCCCTTCAAGATCAGTGAGGACTCAGGACATAAGAGAACCTGTGCTATAACATCCTATAACTCAGTGGTTTCCCAAATTTTCTGTTCAAGGAGATTATGGGGCTACAGAGCAAAGGGATTGATGATGTATAGCATGCCTAAGGAGAGTCACCTAAAGAGAAAACATTCTCTCAGGCTTTCACAGAGAGCCAACTGGTCAAGCAATGGCCGTGACTCATCCAGATGGCTGACACTGACAACAGTACTACAAAGCACTGTACATGGTTGCAAAGTAAACCCTGAGGGGATTTGACTGACCTTTGGGGATACAAAAGTTACATGTTTTGTTACACAGGTCTTGCTTTAACTTGCCCTTAACCACCCAGCAGAAAAGTTTAACCACGAGGCATAAAATGTAAAGTTCAATTAGTATGCTGAGCTGTAAAAGGCTTAAATCAACAGCTTCTGACATTGCCAGTTTTGCCAATAACCCATTGTGATTATGGACCATTGGATTATATATACAACTACTTTCTCTTAGTTCAATGAGAAGAAATTTTTGTACCAATAATAATTAGAAAAATTATCGTGTCTACACCCTGTGCTCTGTATATCTACTACAAGGACCACAGTATGCATTGTATCACATACTAGAAATGTACTACTAACACAGGATTGTTAAGACAATTGTCCTAAGAATCTCTAATATGTTTTTGAAACTAGCAGTTAATTGGTAAAATTCTCACCCTGTCTAACTATATATGTTATTATCTGTGAAATAAGTAACTACACTAAGGATCACATTGTGCAGTACTAAAAACCATGCTCAGAATGCCTGTCATTCTGGTCTTCTCGATGCATGCTTCTTGTAATATCAAATCTATGATTGCTATAGTCTCTCCCAAGTATATATTTGTTTAAAAATAATGACAATAATAAAGAAGTATAAGAGTCAAGAAAAAATGCTATGATTATTCTGCTACATTGTAGTATAAAGCTAAATTCCTAAATATCTTTGTAAAATGTGTTATTTTTTCACATTCTATAGGGATTTAAAGTTTAGAATATCAATGATTGATGGAAAGTACCTGTTCCATGTTATGTCTAAGGCATTTGATATTCATAAAGGTACTGATGTTAAGCTCAAGTGCCTATGTTATAGGGAATAATATCATTAAGCTTTTTTTCTGGAGAAAAAGAAGAGCTACAAGGATAGCCAATATTTTGGCCCTAGCCCTTCAAAGAGGTCTAGGGACATAAGAGAGCCTGTACTATAACATCCTATAACTCAGTGGTGTCCCAAACTTTCTGTTCAAGGAGATTATGGGGCAACAGAGGAAAGGGATCAATGATATATTGTGTACCTAAGGAGAGTCACCTACAGAGAAAACATTTTCTCAGTCTTTCATGAAGAGCAAATTGGTCAAGTGATGGTCCTCACTCATCCAGGGGGCTGACACTTTCAAAAGATCTACAAACAGCTGTACATGGTTTCAGGATAAATCCTGAGGCGATTTGACTGACCTTGTCAGATACAAAAGTTATGTGTTTTGTTATATAGGTTTTGCTTTACATTGGTCTTAACCATCCAGCAGAAAAGTCTAACCGTGAGGTTTAAAAAGTAAAGCCATATTAATATACAGAGCTGTAAAATGATCAATGCAATAGATTCTGACATTGCCAGTTGTGCTGATAACTCACTACTATTATCAACTATTGAACTATATACAGCTACTTTCTCTTGGTTCAGTGAGAAGAAATATTTGTACTAATAGTGTTTATAGAAAATATCAAGTCTGCATCTTATACTCTGAACAAATACTACAAAGACAGCAATGTGCAATGTACTAATTACTGGAACTGTTCTACTAACCTTTTGGGATACTATCTCATTGCTATTTGTTTTCATTAAAATTAATTTTTAAAAACTCTAAAGAAAAATACAAATTAAAACACTGAAATTTTATCTTACAAAAAAATTGCTATCATCAAGAAATCAAATAAGTGTTGGTGAGAGTTTATGGGGAAAAAAGAGCCCTTGTACACTGTTGATGGAAGTGTAAACTAGTTTAACCCCTGAAAATCAGTATAGTGATTCCTCAAAAAGCTAAAATAGAAAATCCATCTAACCCAGCTATTCCTAGATATGTTCCCAAAAGAAACATGTCATATTACAGTGATATATGTACACATAATCCATGTTTATAGTAGCACAATTCATAAGTGCTAAATCTTGAAAAAGGCTTTATCTTTCCATCAATGGATGAACAAATAAAGTGTGATATTTATACACATGGAGTAGTATTCTGCCATGGATGCATCTTGTGACCACAGTGTTAAATGAAATAAACCACAAGTAGAAGCTTAAATATTACACAGTTTCTCTTACAAAAGAAGCCAAATTATAAGTAAAGAGAAAACACAAGACAGATCATTGAAAGGAGGGAGACATCTTTTCAAGCAAAGGAAGATCAACAGATGAAAGGAGGAGATAGGGTGGCATACACTTGTAATTCCAGCACTCAGGAGGCTGAGGCAGGATGATAACATGTTTGAGACCAGCTTAGGCTACATGGTGAGTTTAGAGCCAGCCTGAACCATAAAATAAGACTGTCGCACAAAATTTTTAATAAAAAGAGTGAGTGATGGAGGGAGGGGAAAGAAGGAGAGAAAAGGGGATTTAAAAAGAATTAATTTGTGTTTTGTATATATGCCAACTACCCACAAGACATGTAAACATTACACAATACAAACAGGTAGTAATTTTAAAAATTGGAAAAGGGCCTCGCAATATCTGCTACATAGTGTATATGTGACTAATAATTACTTTTGTTATTAATAAATAGACTTGAATATGATTTGGGTGGACAAAATTGTGTTTCCTTAAGGATACTTTTATACTTAACATGAAGATGTTTCTCATTTAAAAAAATAGGTAATAAGGTATTTATATTTTATAAATACTTATAGTATATATATGATTTATATTATAAATTAGGCATTTATAATTTATCTACGAATAAAATGAAGAAACCATTGAAAAATGGCCTTGTTATTTTCAATCTGTGCTGTTTACACTTACCTCCCTGTGTGGTACCCTGGCAGGATTGACTTCACGGAATTATGCCCAATGCAGTTGCACAAAACCCCACACCAGAAGGACTTCACATGAGTTTCCATTCTCCACAGCCAGCCCTTTGAAGTTCATGATATTGTATTTGAATGTGTGTTTTGTGTGTGACATTAGTTGGATGATAAAGTGTGGGGGCCTTACAGCCAATGCTTTGAGGCACTGTCCTGGCCCCCTCCATCTCACTGGAGTGGATTCTCAGGGGTTTTGTTTGTCTTTATTAGTTTGTTTTAATGTATTTAGTACAGGATCTTCAGGATCTCACTACACAGACCAGATTCATAGTGATCCTCTTATTTTCAGCTCTGGGATTACAGGCATGTGCCACACACCTAGTCTGAATCTCTGTCTCAGTAAGTCCATGGGGAAGGACCAGCATGGAAGGATGGGAATCAAGCCCTGGTCCCTTAGTCTGCCTAAGCAGGTGCTGTAATCCACTGAGCTATCTGGCTGGCGTCATGGGGTGGATTCTTAACACACTCTACCTTGCCTGGCCTCACCCTCCCCACTCTTGTGCAGCTGCTTCTGCCACTCTCCACCCCAGGTCAAAGGGCTGGACACAGGTATGAGAAGGACTACCATAGGACGTCCACCCTCACCCCACCAAATCTTTGGATAAAATACATTAACAGCCATCCTGCTCTAGGCTGCCAGTGTACCAGCTGATAGCAAGCCAGAGACAAGTGGGGATGAGCCTTTCATTCGCACCTAGTTAAAGTATTTAGAGCCTTGTGGCATGAAGTATGCAGTATCCTTGGGGGTTTACTTATCACTGTTCATTGGAGACATTGGGGCTATAGAGGAAGGGATATCTGGCTCAACTTCTTGTGAGACTTCTCCAGTTGGAGCATGCGGTACCCATGCAGCAGCTGGCAGGAAAGGTGACCTGTCAGCAGTGAGGCCTCATCAAGCACACATACATCCTAAGTCAGGGGGCAAGGTCCCAGGCACCTGCTGCACTAACCTAGCAGGTGTCCCCTTGCCTTGTTTCATGCTCTATCTCTTTTCTTTGTTCAGCCTCCCTGAATATGGTTTGTATATGACTGTCCTAGCCAGCTGAAGATACTACCATCAGATGTCTCACCATGAAACAAGAATTGTGTAATTTTAGTGATTCCATGAAACTGTCATCGCACCATATAAACAGTGAAAATCATACTGATGATTTTAATGTTTAAATAGAATGACATTAATATCAGATAAAATTACAGAAAACAATGGAAGTCATACTAATAAATTTAAATTTTTCTTGTTTACTTAACGTGTCATTAAACAGCTTACAACAAACATAATAAGTTGAGGATAAAGAGAAAGATTTATATTTTAATACTTCACACCTTTTTAAGAAATGGCACTTTTATTTTTATTTTGCACCATATCTAAAATCTAGACATTTAAACTGGGTTTAGTGACCCACCCCTATAATCCCAGTACTCAAGAGGCTGAGGCAGGAGGATTGTGCGAGTTCAAGGCCAGCTACCCAGTCCAAGCCAGATTGAACTGCATAGTAAGACCCTGTCTAAAAAAATAAAAAAGAATAAATAAATAATAAAATAAAATTTATACAGCTGAGTCCTTCCTGAGATTTAAAAAAATACTTTGGGCCAGTAGATAAAAATGTCAACATTTGGAAAAATATAAGATGGCAAGAAATAGAAAATAGGAAAATAAGAAAAAGAAGTGATGAGTGACAATTGCTAAGAGTATAATAATGAGGGCCAGGGATATAGCTCAGTGGAATAAGTGCTTGCCTGGCAAACACAGGGTCCTGAATTCAATCCCCAATAGCAAAAGAATAGATAGATAGATAGATAGACAGACAGACAGACAGATAGATAGATAGAGCTACATAGATATAGATGAGCTGACAAATAGTGATATCAATGCTGTCTGTAATTTAGCCAGTGATGGGAAGACTATTAGTCAATACACTTTTCAGTTATGAATGTACAGATCATCAGCTTCACAAATGAACAAGGGACAACTATTTAAAAATATCCCCCCAAAAAGGTTCTTACATCCTGTACTTCACTGTCATAAAATATATTGCCAGCGATAAGACATTTTCATTCAAGATGAATATATAGTTAATTAGCATTTTTCAAAAGGAAATTGCCTGCGGTTTTCTGTACTTGATTTCCCAGTACCAATTTCTCACTGAGGTGATTCATGAAATTTTTCAATTAGGTTCCTATGGTAGTTTTAAAAATTGACTTGGCTTCTACCTTTCAACTAAATGAATGAGCCAGGATATGAAGGCAGGTGTAGTCTTATATAATTATAAAGTTTAATGATGCTGGGATAGAACTGAGGAAATGGGCAAAGACTAAAAGCAAAATACACACAAACATAACTATTTTGAAAGGATAAATTAGGAAATACACATAAACAGGTGAACTGTGTTTAGCTCTTCTGTTGAGAATGCTTGGTGGCCAAGCACAGGATCCAGAATCAGACTTCCTGATGTTCAACTCTTGGATCTGTCACTAAACACCTTCACATTAAGCAAGTCTGTTAACACTTTACAGCCTCAGTGTCTACGTGTGTCAAGTAATGATAGGGTGTTTGTGAAAATTAAATAGGAAATTGCCAGTAAAGCACTGAGCTTAGTAAATAATAAGCACTTCATAAATGTTAGTGATTCTTATTATAGAAATAACTTCATTTAGAATCTGCTTACTTGTAATCAGTGTTAACTTGCCTTGAAGATGACAAAAATGTAAATTTTCATAGGCTGTTAAAAATACAGTGTTGATTATTAAAGTGCAATGGAACAGTTTCTTTTCATAAATACCACCAAAAAATTTAGAGTTATCCAATACATATTTCCTACATGCCTTTATTTCACTCCATTCCACATATGTGTGTGGGAGAGCTGCATTTAACTGTGGTTACCACTTACCCTTATCAAAATCTCTTGGCTTTCAGGCACCTCCTTGGGTTTCTTGAATATTTTATGTTGTGCATGAGAAATATATAGTTCATGTGCTCAGATGTGCTCAGAACTATTTATGTCCACTAGTTTTCCTTGCTCCTAAAAACAGAAAAGAGGAATACCATGGGGTAAAAAAGAAAGGAAAGGCTGTCTTGCAAGCTCCTTCTGCAGCTATCTAAAGGATTCCACATTACACATTGACATAATTTGCAATTTCCTACTCTTGCTTAAAAAGACAAAAATTTAAATATATATATATATATATATATATATATATATATATATATATTTCTTTTAATAGCAGGAAATTTCTTTTGTTCTCAATTCTAATTTAAAATAAAATGTCATTAGTGGAAGAATAGATATTATATAATAGTCTAGACATTTTTAAATTTGGCTTCAAACATCTTACTACTTAATACTCTCACACAATAAACTTTTTAAATGTAGAATTTTCTGTTAGGAAGTACAAATAAAGTTTTCTTCACTTCAAAGAGGCTTCTTCAATCCTCTGCTTAGCACAGAGTACCTGGCATTGGGTAGATAACCAGCAAATGTTTATTGAAAGAATAAGTGGATGAATGGATGAATAAATGAATAAACAAAGTATGGCGTCTCCAGCGTGAGGGCAAATATATTCTTTGCTTGGCTTGCAAAATCCCTTTTGCTGAATGATGTGTGCATCGTTTTTGTTTGGTTTTGGGTTCTTTTCTTTGTTTTTATTAATTTTATGAGGAAGAAATACATCGTTGAGACAGTTTCACAACAGATTATTAGGACAGTTACAATAAATAATACATTGCATATTGTTGTCTTCATAGTAGATGTTTAGAGTACAAGATGACAACATGATATCTACTCTGAACACTATTAGTAATGATGTGTGCATTATAACATTAAAATTTAATAAACACAAGTATTCATGAGAGTTTCCTAGTATAATGCATATACCAATAACTAAGATGTCATGGTCTTAATGAGATATTTTTCCCCTGCTAGTAAATACTGATAACCTGTTATGATGATCTTCTACAATCTTATAAGGAATTAAATTAGATAATATTATATTCCCCAGTTTATATGGGAGACCTAAAGAAATTATATAATTCCCCTAAAGTTATACAGTGCTAAATATAAAACCAATATTCTGACCCATGTTTGCCTAATTCCTGAGCCAAGCTCTTAATCTCTATAATAAATTGCTTACTGTGGTATAAAAACAGACAACAATGAACAGAGATGACTTGTAACTCCTAAAGAGTGCTAGTTAAAGGCTATGGTTAGCGGGGAAATTTAAACCTCTGAGAATATGCTCTGGAGCTGGAGCACACTGGGCATAAGGCATTGAGAAAAAATACAACATTATAATAGAAAACTTGGCAAGGGGAAACAAAGAAAGTGGCTTCTACAGGCAGGTATAGTTTTCATCCAAATGAGGTCACCTCTGAAAGTAAAGAGGAGTTGTACTCATGATCACATCCTTGATGGCTACCATAGACCAGGACGATCACCAGATGGTGAGCCGTTTAGTTTTCAGTGGTAATGAAGAGCAGGCTGCAGCACACAAGCCACAGGTTCGCCACCACTGGCATAATACAGTTACGTTTCTCAAGTCCTGTCTTGCAATTTATTCCCCTTCCTTTTTCATTTTGGCCCTTCTTTTCTCTCCCTCTTTGTTTTTCCTATGACTCTCATGGCCTGTCTCATGGATCTTCTATGGTAATAGTCTGCGATGGTTAACAGAGGAACTGGAAAGTTCACGGAGTGCCCAGGTAGACAAAAGATACAAAAATACACACAGTTCCTTTGCTGCTGTGTGCACTGTGCATGACAAGTTATCCCAGAACACAGTGGCCTAAGAAAACATTTATTGTGTCATAAAATTTCTAAATTAGGAGCATCACTGCTAGGTCATTCTGGTTTAGGTTCTCTCACAAGGTTGGAAACAAGCTTTCAGCAAAGACCACCTTCTGAAGGATGACTAGGGCTACCACACAGGGCTGGCTTTCACAGGGCCTCTATGCTTTGCAACACCATCCTTTCCATTGGGCTGTTCACGACATGGCAACCAGCTTCTCTGTGATCAGGTGATCTCAGAGACAGAGGAAAAAGTCACAGAATCTTTTCTTGACTCAGTCTTTGAAATTATGCACCATCAATTCTATTTATTCTGTTCATTAGAAGTTAGTCACTTGGTGTTATGGGCACAATGCTTGTCTCACCATATCTCCTACACCGAAATCCTAATCCCTAAGGTGATAATGTTAGAAGGGAGAGCCTTTGGGAGATAATTAAGACATAAAGGTGGAGCTCTTATGAATGGGGTGCTTCTGTAAGAGCTTGGTTGGCTGTTACTCCATCTGAGAACACGGGCAAGAGGTTCCTTCTAGGAACAGGAAAGCAGCTGTCACCATACACCTTATCTACTGGTACTTACATCTTGAATTTCTGTCTCCAGAACTTAAATTTCTATTGTTTTTAGACCACAAAGTTTTGTAAAGAACTAAGACCCTAAGTCCAGTCAACATTTTAATAAAGGAGCATTAGCCTTCACTTCTTGAAAGGAGAAGGATAAACAGCTATATAGTTTTTCAAACTGTTTGATTCTATATTGGTCAGGGCTCTAGAGAGGAACAGAGCAGAAGAATAAAAGATTTCCTAGATTGGCTTACAGGCTCAGAGGGTGAATAGTCCCACAGTGGCCATTTCCATGCCAGAGACCAAGAAAAAAACAGCAGCTCCTCAGTGCAAGGAAACCTCAGAAAAAGAGAGGACAAGAATGCAGCTCCAACCTGAGGCTTTAGGCTCAGCAGCCTCCTTGAGGTTCGATGGTATAAGTCCATGTTGAAAGGCTGAAGAAACCAGGGTCTGACATCCACAGGTGATGATGGTTGCATTGAAAAATGCAGCCCTTCGAGAAGAATGCAGCTTTCATTCACTGGTGGGTTTTCTCTTCCTCCTGCCTACTGGATAGTGCCATCACATTAAGGAGTCCTCCCAGCTCAATTCACTGACCCACACGTCAATTACCTTTGGAAACACCTGTTAGACACACCAGAAGTGTTCTCTACTAATATCCTAGGCATCTCTCAATCCAACTAAATTAAGATTAACTCTCACAGACTCTTTAATTTTCTTTCTGGGATCCTATCAAAAAATATCTACAAGCTGGGTGTGGTGGCGCATGCCTATAATCCCAGCACTTGGGAGGCTGAGGCAGGAGGATCAGTGTGAGTTCAAGACCAGCCTGGGCTACAAAAGTGAGCTCAGGACCTGCCTGAACTGCACAGCGAGACCCTGTCTCAAAAAGACCAAAAAAAAAAAAAGCCACAAAACATAAGTGAAATGCTATATGAGCTAAGATTATACCAGTGAAACACTAG
This sequence comes from Myocastor coypus, assembly GCA_004027025.1. Taxonomy (NCBI): domain Eukaryota; kingdom Metazoa; phylum Chordata; class Mammalia; order Rodentia; family Myocastoridae; genus Myocastor; species Myocastor coypus. The sequence continues at coordinate 3,045 of PVJA010002869.1, read as the reverse complement.
GAAACATATGGGGCTGGGAAAATAGCTCAGTAGAATAAGTGCTTGCCTAGCAAGCTCAAAAGCCTGAGTTCAATCCTCAGTCCTGAAAAAAAAATAAAATGGAAATATATAACTAGCAAGAGGATAATCTTTTAATGTGTTACAGTACTATTCCAGAATAGAGTATTATACGGATATTTAAATTATTCTGGGGCCTGTACAGTAATATGAAAAAGTAATTAAGTATGTATAAGAATATAAAATTATATATACATAATTATATATTATACACATATGTGGAACTACAGTAAAATGAAATAACAATGGTTAATTATGGAAGTTATGGAAAGTCTTTGATTGTTTCAAATTTTTGTTATGTACCTACATATATCATTCTACTACTTATAATTCTGTTATTTTTTAACCTTAAAAGATATAACAATAACACTGTCTACATAAGGATTTAGAGGGCATTTTTTTTTATCATTTCAATGTAGCAAAAAATAATCTATACCCAAGTGCACAGATACTCCATGTTATGTATTAGCTGTTATATATTAGCAATGAAAGAGTCAGGGAAGAGATGACACGCTCAGAAGTGGTAATTGAGAAGAATTTAATTTAAGAAAACCTACAGGGTATGAATGAACACCTGAAAAGGTGAAATCAGCCCCAGCTATACATCCTGGGACTAAGGGTCAAAGCAAGACAGTGACTTTCTCTAAATCTAAATCTTCAACATCAGGAAATATGAAAAGAAACAAACACCCCTATGATACTGTCTGGCACTCTAATGCTCTACCTGTCTTCCACTGCTTGAGCCAACCACAATTAAGAGTGCTAAAGAACTCTTTGTGATCCTTTGCAAAGGTGAGCTTTACATGTTTGATTCTAGAAGGGCACATTTGAATTTCCATTGAGGAGGGATGGTTAAATTAGCTGGACGATGTTCTACTTTGTTAGTTGACTCTAAAACTCATGCCTACAATTTATACCTTTATACTAAAAGTTTCCATCAACAATGTTAGAAGAATATGTATTGGAATCAAAATATTCTTAAATATGTTTAGAATTCACACTAGTTATGGACAATTTCACCTTAAACACAGATTGCCTGAGTTTTCAGTCATGATAATACAAATTGATCTGTATATAGATGTACATAGTTTATCCCAGGTTATAAGTAACAGTAGACAATTTGCAAAGTAGCCGAAGATTTTTAATGTCACACCAGTGAACGTGGCAATAAAATTATCATCATTCAAAATATTTCAATTTTCTATATGTACTCTGAACTTCACTAGGTTAATTTCTTGTTCAAATTCAAATTTTTTCTGTTGGAAATTTCCTGTCTAGAAGCAAATTGTAATGAAGGGCATTCAGTTTTATATATTTCTAAATATATACCCTGAAAGATGACTTTCAGGACAAATGTGATAAAATACTGTCTTCTTCCCAGTGTTTCAGAAAACAGATTCCATGTTTTTCCAAATGAGAGTTCCATTACATAATTGACACAAAAGTATTTTTTTCTATATGAGGAAACATTTTGGTAAAAAAAAAATAATCTCACCCGCCACTGCCTATTTAAAATAGAATTTCTGTGCCATTCTGTAGTCTAACTGGTTGTCTAGAAGCTGATACTGTCTTCCACATCTCCCCCACATAGGGAAGGATGGTTTTGTTGGTCATAATGCTTAGGAAAAAGTTGTCATTTCATATGTAAAGGGTTTGGAGATGCTGAATAAACCACATGCTCACAACAGTCCCACACCATGAACAATTGCCATCTTAAGCAAAATGCATAGCATCTTTGTCTCCGAGTGATTCTTTCACTTCTTATAAGTGAGATTTTTAACCTGTTGTACTTAATAAGTTTGAATAGTTAATTTTTAATGAAATATAATGTGAAGAAGTTGGACAACTAAATGACTTCTTCAAAGCTTCAGCCTTAACCCTAAGTCATTGTGTTAAACAAACTAAACCAAATAAAAAGCAGCTGAAAGAATAACCAAAGGATAAAATCCCCCCCAAAAAAATTAAACATGTAACCTAAGTTATCATCTAAATGGGATTGGAAACTATCTCATTTACTTCTTTCTCATTGCTGAGACAAAATACCTGATGCCCAAAACAAAGGAAGGAAATATTTATTTAGCTCATAGTTCTGAAAGTTTCAGTCCACACGCACTGGCTCCAAGGCAGAGTGGCACATGGCAGAGGGCAGCCATTCAAACCAGCAAAAGCAACAAGAGCACAAGGGGAAGAGCAGCTGAGAGCTAGCCTCTTTCCCTCCCTTATATTGTATGCAGGCTGCCATCCTTGGGGCAGGTGTAGCACTCACACCCATAATCTCAGTGCTGGACCATGAGTCCCTCACAAACTCTAGACTCTAGAAACCCACTGCATGACTGCATTAGGCCTTGGGGCGGGGGGGGGCATCTAGACACAAACCATAACAGAAACAAAAATAAATAACCATTTCTACTTAATTCCATGTCCCTTTTATGCATTTGACTTTATAGTTAACTTAGTCTCAGGAAAATTATAGTTCATGGTAGATGTGGCAACCAAAGGCATTATTCTTCCTTAACGGACTGAGTCCTGTAGAGTGTCATTCACACCTCAGGCCTTTCTCCTGGATTTCCTTTCAGTAGACTCCAAAATTTACATAGTCTGCCCTTCCTGTTATTCATGTCCCTATCCACTTGGGCCTTTGAAAAAATCTATGTCTTCCTCTCCATCCCCTTTATCACTGTTCCAGTTGAAAGCTTGCCTTCAACTGTACAAGAGGTCCCACATGATTTTGCTGCCTCTAAACTTTACTTACCACCATGTTTTCAGGGTATCTAACTTGAATTTAGCATATCTTTCTCCTGCTTAAAGTCATTTGAAAGTTCTTTAAAATGAATGTTAGATAAAACTCAAAACTCTTTTAACTGACCAATAAAGCCTATTCGTCTTGTTTTTTTGTTGTTGTTGTTGTTGTTGTTTTGGTTTTTTGTTTGTTTGGGTTTTTTTTTTTTTTTTTTTTTTTTTTTTTTTTTTTTTTTTTTTTTTTTTTTT
>PVJA010002868.1:0-101370 GCA_004027025.1 Myocastor coypus | reverse complement strand
AGGAGGAGGAGGAGGAGGAGGAGGAGGAGGAGGAGGAGAGGAAGAAGAAGAAGAAAAAGAAGAGGAAGAAGAAGAAGAAGAAGAACAACAACAACAACAACAAGAGTAGTCTCCATGGTTTTCTCGATTCCATGACATCATATAGTTGGAGTCGTACAGCTTATATTTTTAAATATAAAAATCAATTTTAAATAAAATATATAGATTTTAACACTAAAACGTGTTTTTCTTTTTAACAATGAAGAAAAGCACAATTATTTCTGGATATATAACTGATTTATACATTCATTTAGTAAAGACTGCAGGCTTTCGTATGGATGTAAGTTTCACTGTGACTGCTAAGGCTGATCCAAGTGCAATAGTGTATACAGTGTAATTGCTATAGTCTATGATATAGACATGTAGTATAGGGCTGACCACATAGCTCAATAGACTAAAGCACCTGCTTAGGCAGAGTGCAGGGACTGGACTGGGGCTTGATCTTTGGCACTACAAGCCATGCTGGCCCTGCCCCTGGGGCACACTGAGATGGTGAATGAGACTGAATATGTTGACAGGCATCTGTGCTTAGCACTTGGGAGGCTGAAAACAGGAGGATCGCCATGAGTCTGACCTCTGTAATAAGACCTTACATAAAAGATACATTAAAAATTAAAATTAGAAAAGGAATACTCTTTACAAATATATTCTTCCATTCTGTGGCTTGTTTTATCACTGTCTTGAACTTTTTTTTTTTTTTTTTCTTAAAGATCTATTTTCTATACGCTGGTCCATAGAAGAAGCTATTGAACCATCACTTCAGATGTAGCATTATGGGATGGGATTGCAGCTCAGTGCTATAATACTGAGGAGGCACTGGGTGTAAACTCCAACACTCCAAAATCTGTTACATTTTTTATCTAAGGTACAAAAAACTGTAGTACTCCCTTACATATTAAAATATGTACCATAATTCTTATTAAACTGATCTTATGTAACCTACTATATATTTTAAATATTGATAGCTAAACTTTCTCTTTTTTTAGACATATTAAGAACATTTTTCCAATAGAACCAGCTATTCCCCTCCTGGGTATTTTTCCAGAAGAACTCAACAATTCATATCACAGTGATATATGTGCACCATGTTTGTAACAACACGATTTGTCTTAGCTAAATCCTGGAAACAACTCAGATGCCTATCAATTGAAGAATGGATAAAGAAGGTATGGTATTTTTACACAATGAAGTTATTGTTCAGCTATAAAGCAGGATAAACTTCGGTATTTTATTGGTAAATGCATGCAACTAGAAAGCATACTCTTAAGTGAAATGAAATATTGCCTCAGTATGGGAACATGAAAGAAAGCATGGAATCTTAAGGGAATAATAGACACTCACAAAAGGGAACGAACTTATGCAAAGGAGTTGCTGAGTTGAGGAGAAAGCTATGCGAGGGAGTGGGGAAAATAGATTTATCTATGTAAGTAAGCACGATGTCTTGGACAACTGTGCATTTCTGCTGATCTATGGAAAGAAGCAGTTAATGCTTTAATTTGTACTGTCTCCTTTTTTCAACTGTTTCTTCCTTTTCTCTTCCTAATTTCTTACACATTTCTTTCATATTGTTTTCTTTCTTCTTAAAATGTTACATGCATATATCTGGTAATATGAATAACTGATAGGAAGACACTATACAGTACAACTAATACTCTTAAATTCACATTGTTAAGTTAAAATCTGTAACACTTATAATTCTAATTTGTACTCTCTTTTAAAAATAAAAAAAATCAAAATCAAAAAGAGAAGCCAAAAATAAAACCATTTTCCCAAGATTTAGCTATGACAAATTGTGTTACAATGGGTGCACATATATTGCTGTGATTCTGATTGGAAAAATACTCAGGAGGGGAATAGCTGGCTTGAATGAGACCTCCAATTCTAAGTTTTTGAAGACTCTTCACTGATCTCCACAGTGGTTACGCCAGTCTCCACTCGCACCAATAGCGGAAAAGGGTTCTATTTTCCCCACAGCCTCTCAAGCATCTGTTATTGGATGACTTCTTGATAATAGCCATTCTTTCTGGGATAAAATAGAATATCAGTGTGACTTTAATTTGCATTTATTAAATGACCAATGATATTGAACATTATTTTCATATGTTTACTTTTCATTGTATTTCTTCATCTGAGAAGTGTATATTTATCTCAGATGACCATGCATGGACTGGGTCTTTGATTGAGAAATTTCAGGTAGAAAAAAGAAAAGTTTGAGGCTATTTTTTGGTAAATGGATGCAATTAAAGACCATATACTTAAGTGAAGTAAATCAGAACTGTATATGAAAACATCATATTGTTTCCTTAGTGGGAGAAGCTGGAAAGAAAATGTGAAAGGTACAATAGGTCCTGGGAAAAGAGTATGAACTTGTTTGAAAGAAAAAAACAAATGCTGAGTTTAAGAGAAGGACAGAAGAAAGTGTAGGGGACAGAGCTGTATCTATATATATATAAGCAGGATGGCTTATACAGCGGTACTGTGGCGGTCTGCTGCTTTATGTGAAGGAGCAGTTGGTGTTTAATTTGTTTCATCTCTTTTTTTTTCAATTCTTTGACCTTCTGCTCTTCTTAATTCCTCATATATTTATTTCTTTTTTTCTCCTACCAATTTTGCATGCATATATCTGGTAATATGAACAATTAATTTGAAGACAATACTATAATACAATCAGTACTGTGAAATGTATATTATTTTGTTTACTGAAATTCTGTGTCATTTTTAAGTTTCCTCTTTTAATATTATTTTTTATTCCTTTTCATACATAAAAATTAAAAACAAATACTCTTGGGAAGTATGGTGGCTCACACTTGTAACCCCAGTGTTACACACCTAGCAGAGGGTGCCCCCCCCCACACACTTCTGTTGTCCCCAGATATACCCACCACTACTGTGCTGCAAAGATTTAGCCTTGACTATACGTGTCTGGATGCTCACATATAAAGCTCTACTTCCACTTGCTTCAAGGACTCTATGTTTTGTGCCAGAACACCCCGACACAGCCAGGGATACTTTATAACACCTCTTTCCCCATTCCCACCTGCTCTATACAGTCCCTGCCTCCCCAGCCATCACTGAGGTTCAGGTCCACTGAACCTAGCACGTGCTGGTTGCTGTCAATAAAGCACATCTTTCATGCCAGCTAACTTGAATGTGGTCTTGTGTGGGTGCGAGGGTGTCTTTCCTGACAGTTTTCCTGTCACCCACCATGCTAAGAAGCTGGAGTCACAGAATTATAAGACTTAGCACAGCCCAGGCAACTTAGTGACTTAGATAGTGTTATTGTTTGTGTGTATTTCTCCTCCCAAAGCCTCATGAAGTCATTGAGGCAGAGTTCTACAATCTGTGAGTAATTCATGATCCAAAGCTGGAATCATGGATGTGAGTGCTATGCTCACCCTGAGGTGGATACTCTGAATGTTACATAAGAGAGACAGAGAGACAGATTGCTCTCTGTTGCCATTGTTGCTGTTACTTCTCCCTTTTGTTTTGTTGTTTTGTTGCTTTCTGCCACTAAAAACTGCTGGCCTGTGCCATGTGCTATTCTGCCTTGGAGCCAGCTGAGCATGGACTGAACCTCCAGTAACTGTGAGATAAATAAACTTTTGCTTCCTTTATTTTGTGTGTCAGGTACTTGCCCCAGAAACGAGAAGAGAAACTGAGACAGGGAGAAACTTTAAAACTGAATTAGAAACCTGAGATATATCTTTATGCAAAAGGCCTGGTTTCAATTGACATTACCACAGAAAAGGTAAGGAAAGGAGATATAGACAGACAGACAGACAGACAGACAGACAGACAGACAGACAGAGAGAGAGCTTTCAAACTACAAAATGAGCAGTTGCTCTGTTGCTTTGGTTGATATTTTAATTAGTAGTTTACAGCATTTTCTAGGCCAATTGATATCAGGGGAAAATATTCACTATCAAAATCAAAGGAGGAAAACATAGATAAAAGCCTAAAACAGATTCATTTTCTTCACTTGGCTCAAAAGCACGATATCATATATAAGAAATGCATTTAAGACTACCTAGAAAGAGGCAGATCAGATTGTCACACTTTTAGAATACATAATTCAATGTGCTTTGGGAATTTTGGGTGGAATTGTTTATGCTACTCCAGTAGATCACTAGAAAATTTCAAGTTTCATTGACTTTCATACTAGTATAAACAGGCACGTGAAGGTCCTTTGATTGACCTTCATTTATAGTTAATGTAATTTTTTCTACTGCTTCATCTTATCTTTATTTTGTTTCTTTTACTATGGTTATGTATGGGGATTAGATTCACTCTAAGGAAAACTATCGAAATTTTCCTTTCAAATAGAGTCAGCTGGAGTGCGGACCTGTGCTAGATTTCTGGAAAAAGAGAAAGTCTCCCTTTACAGACATGAGGAAGTAGAAGGGTGATATAAAATTTCAGAGGAAAAAAAAGAAGGAAAGATAGAACATAAAATGTCAAGTCCTATGAATGTGGTCAAAGAGTTGTAGATATAAGATAAATAAATGTAAGAAAGTTAGGATAAATAAACTCTTTCAAATTCTGTGGATGAATGGAAGTAATTTTATAAAGTGATGTGTGGCTTGATTTTTGTCAGGGAAATTATTAAGAATTCAGCGAAAGATTTCAAAATGTAGTCAAAAATCAGAATTATTTCAATGAATATATTTATCAATATATTTCCTTTTATATTGACTTTATAAGCTTTTAAAGATAAAAAAGAAAAAGAAAAATTGATTTACTATAATACTTATTTAAATATTTTCATTAGTAAACACATTAATTATTAACACTGTGTAGATAAATGTAAAATGGACCACATGAACAGGTGACCAATTACAATTTTTATCCTTCTTTTTAATCTTTACTTTTTTTCTGGAAAATTGACCACCCTCTATCCGCATTCAAAACTGGTAATGTATTATTCTAATTTTTTAATGTAATAGTTGAACATTAATGAGCAGATGAAATTTCAGGAAAGAGAAAATAATTTTAACTCAATTTACTTGGCTTCAAAACAAGTGAAAATGAGATTTCACATGAAATAGCAAGAGCTGTAATATTTACACACAGAAATTGAAACCCATCGTGGAACTGCTGCAGAAATATTAGAGCAAGGACCAACTCAATTTCATACTGAGCAATTTAAATGTACCATGAGTAATTAAGATTAATGTAACTAAAGCCATCTCTGCACCATGGTTCAATTACATCACTTAAATGTGCACTAGCTAGATCTAGAATTATTTCAAGCAAAACAGAAGGGATATTTATTACTTTTATGAAATTCAGGTACCATCTAAGATCTTACCAGCCTAATAGAGAGATTGTGACCTACACTAACCTCTGCTTCAGAGTATTCTTACTTCAGAAAATAATTTCAGCATTACTTCTAGGAGAAACTTTCCCAAAAAATGCCCTCTCACTCCCCAAAAACATAGCTACCTTAGTATTTACATTTACCATGTGAACTGCAGTTTCTCTGTAACATTTCCTGCAACCATGAATAACTATATGTGTAAATATTCATGTAGTATCCACCTCATAAATTAGGGTACAGAATCTAAAGGACTGTGAACTGCTATCATTTCGGTATTTCTCCTTTCAAAAGCTATATTCAGCATATAATAAATGTTAAGAAAATAATAAAAATGTATTTGTGAGTAGATTAGACATATAAAAGACAGATAAATACAAAATATGCATCATTATCAATAGGCACATAAATATCTATCAATATTATATATAATGTTTTATTCCAAAATTTTGAAATCATAAACATCACAGATAAAATTCAGAAATATAGATAATACATAATTAGATAGATAGACAGACAGACAGACAGACAGATAGTTAGATAGACTCAGTAGTTCTCATAGAAGAGGCAGGATCAATGATTGAATGACAAGCCTGACTCTTGTAGCTTCTTCTTCTTTTCCATTTTATTTATTTTTTTTGACTCAGCTCACTCTGGGTGCAGGGCTGGTGGGGAATGTGGTGCCAGGGATGAAACCATGCTCTCTCTGCTAGCCTAAGCTTGCCTAAACAGGCACTTTAGGATCACTGAGTTATCTCACCAGCCCTCTTGTAGCTTCTTGATTGCAAGAACTTTTAGGTAAATATTTCCCCTGAAATCCAAGGCTAAAGGATTGTAATGTCATTTTTTTCAAGGATTCTTTGGAATTGAAGCGATATCCTTTTCATGGACTAATGGTATTAGGAGTTATACAATTAAACAACTACAGTGAGAAATCCTGTTTGAACTGAAACTATATTCACCCTGTGACTCAGAGATGCAAGAAAACTTACAGAAGAGGAAGAATTATACAGCCTAGGCTATGTTTATAAAAGCTCATTATCCTTCTCTGGTACAACTTACAATGAGGTCATGTTAAGATATACATTACTGTTTGTCCTTCACTCAAATAATTGTGTCAATCAGATTATCTGCTGGCCCACTTTCTAAAGATGTCATCCTGAGCTTCAGAAAAAAAAAATATACAATAAGGGAGTAAGGCAACAGGAAAAAATTAAACTGTTTGACTAGCAAATGGACCCTGAGTCAAGAGAAATGAAAAAAAGTGAAAGTGTGCAGTTGTGTTCTTGCCTTTGACGGTGGTTATTTGCCAGGGACATGAGTCAATGTGCAGTGTCCAGATAGTTGCACTAGCATACATGACTTGTAGCTGCGTTGCTGCAGTTATTGAAAACATAAGCTGACTCACACAACAAGCACTTTTGAAAATGGGAAGAGTATAGAAGAAAGTGTACAGAAGAGCTAGATAGAAATCATATTATGGAGTTTACTCAAGCCTTATGAAATTATAAAATTATGTAGAATCATATTCGAGAATCATACAGCACTACTGTGAGTGCAGTATGAAGAAAGGGAAGGAAACTTTGTTTACTCTAACCTTTTATTTGTATGAAATAAAGTAACCAAATTTGCAATTAGAAAATCGTGACAACATTTTGTGATGTTTACAGATCTTCAATTTACAGTAATAGCACAATTCACCATCATCATTTTCACAGATTTGTTAGAAATTTAACTTGAATTTTAAACAACCAACATTGGGCCGGGGATGTAGCTCAGTGGTGCAGCGCCTGCCTAGCAAGCATAAGGCCGAGAGTTCTATTCCCGGTGCCAAAAAACAAAATAGTAAAAAGACTAAACAACCAACATTTCTGAAGGATCAAAATGAGATAATGTGAGTTATAAATACCATAATTAGTCATTCTAAGCAAAGGTCATGCAAGAAATTTACAGTTATAAGGTGTATATCAGAAATTCTATGAACATACCAGGTAGAAGCACATGACCTTAGCTCCATTAATATTGTTTTACCATTATGTTGTAAACTGAACCTGAACATTTTATCACTGCACAATTTATTTTGAAATATTTTATTATGACCTTTAATTCTTTGCTGTGATTTGTCACCAAAAGCCTCCATGTGGTGAAGTTTTAATTTAATGATTGACTTTTGAATAGTGATTGTGTCATGAGGTTTCCCACTTGACTAGTAATAATACAATATGCTAGCCAATAAAGGTTGCTTAAATAAATGTAAATATTAAATATATCATATATATTATTAGATCATAGCACAGTGTAGATATAAATCAATGTCAAAAGAAAAACAGAAATTATGCAAATCCATTAAAGTTGGCCAATACAATATCTTCAATAATAGTAAGAGAACAAATAAAAAATATGTAAAATGTTCCCTAGAATTCAATGGTAAGAACAGTAGGAAATAACAGAACTTAACAGGTACTCAATTAAAGCAGACTTGGGAGGGAAATTTTTATCTATAAATGCCCATATTACAAAAAGAATGAACTCAAATAATTCTCATGATGATGGAGAGGAAGTTAGAAGGAATTCTGGGCATGAAGTGGCTGACATAGAATAGCTTACATGCCAGGTAGTTGTAAAAATGACCACCTGACTACTGGAAATTACCCTTTCTGAAAGCTTTCCAAGTGTAAAACAGTTATTCTTGGAGCAGCTTGCTTGCAAGTAAGTATTTTGGAAAGCCCCTACACCCCATAGACCTTAGTAACAACAGCTCACCCCAGTGAGAGCTAATCCTAGCAACAAGGACTAAGACCCTGATTAGTCTTCAACACTTCAATTTCTGAAGACCTCACAATTCTTAACTTACTTCAAGCCAACTTAGCCTTATAAGAACAATCAGAGGAAAGATCCCTGTTGAGAAGCCCATTAGAGCTCTCCATGCCAATAAATCAGAAGATTTATTGCCATCTTCACAAAATTCTGCTTTGAACTACTTTGATTTCTGAGTTTTTCATTCTATGCTGGAACAAGAGCAGGAAGCTGAGGAATGGGAGTTATGCCATGGGAGATCCTTATGTCTCAGTAGACCTGCCCTCACATTACAATGATGTATTTCAAGCTCCAGGAAGAACAAGAAAAATCCTACTCCAATGCTATTAGAAAGAAAAACATTATGAAGATTATAGCAGAAATGAACAAAATGAAGACAAAAACATTACCAAAAATCAATGAATTGAAGAGTTGATTTTTACAAAACAAAATACATAAATATTTGGCCAATTTTACAAAAACGCAAAAACTCAAATCAATGAAATTATAAATCCAAAAGCTGAAATTACAAGGAACAGTGTCAAAATCCAAAAGATTATTAGTAACTACTTCACAAGCCTAAGTGCGAAAAATTGAAGAATGCACAAGAATAGATTCATTCAAATTTACATATGAATTATCTAAATTGAACCAAGAGAACACAAAACCCCTGAATAATCTGAAAAACAGACAATGAAATTGAAGCAATAATGAAAAACCTAGCAATCCACAAAACCTTAACACTTGATGGATTCAATGCAGAAGTTTATAAGAATTACTGCCAATATTTCTCAAACTCATTAATGAAAGTCAAAATAAGGAGTATTTGAGAAGTCCTTTCTGAAAGTTACTATACTCTGATCTGAAACCAAACAAAGAGCCAACCAAAACAGAAATCTGCAGACCAATCTCTATAATTAGCATAGATGCAAAAACCCTCCATATGATAGTGACAAACAAACTGAAACTAATGTAAAAGATCACAGAGCATGATGAAGTAGAATTTATTCCTGGCATGCAAGGATGTTTCAACAAATGAAAACCAATAAATGTAATGTGGCACATAGCAAAAGCAAGGGCAAAATTCACATTAACATATCAAAAGATACAGCAGTGGCCTTTTGCAAAATCCATCATCAGTTCATGATGAAAAAGTGAAGAAAATAAGTCTAGAAGGAAATTACTTAAATCTGATAAAAAATGCATCTAACATCATATTAAGTGAGGGAAAGCTGAAACATTTCCTTAAATAAGGACCAACGCAAGAATATTCACTATCCAAAATCTTAGATAACAAGAGCAAAGTTGGAACTATCACAATTCCAGATTTCAAATTATTTTGCAAATGTAGGATGACAAAAAAAAAAATCATACTGGCTGTCTCAGTTACTGGGACAAATGCCTGATACTCAAACAGAAGGAAGGAAAGGTTTATTTAGTTCCCAGTTATTGGACCTGAGCATGCAGTCCATACTCAGCTGTTTCCAATGCAGAGCAGCACATGGCAGAGAGTAGCCTTTCATGGCTGTGTCAAAGAGCAGAGAGGAAACAGGAGTGGCAGCAGCTCAGGTAGCCAGCTAGCCCCTCTCTCCTCCTTATACTGTAATGCAAATTACTTGTTTAGATTCCTCAACAGAGTTAAGACTTCCAAAGTATGTACTGATGACCTTCTGAGTTTCTATGGAATCTGTAGTGATTTCACCCTTTTCCTATTGCATTCTGTTGTTGTTGTTGTTGGTTTTTTTGTTTTGTTTTGTTTTGTTTTGTTTTGTTTTTTGCGGAACCAGGGTTCGAACTCATGACCTTGCACTCTCAGGCAGGCACTTGTGCCACTGAGCTATCTCCCCAACCCAATTGCATGAATTTGAATGTTTTTCTTTCCTAATATTGATAAATTGGCTAGAAGTTTATGAATTTTTTTATTATATCAGAGAACCAAGTCTATGATCATTAATTATTTGTATGTTTTGTTGTTATTGTTTTGTTTTCTTATTTTGACTCTGTTGCATTTATTTCTACTGTGATCATTATGATTTCCTGCCTACTTTGGGTCTTGGGCTTCACATCCTCTTCTTTTTTTAGGAGGTTAAGGTGCCACATAAGATTGTTTATTGAGGTCCAATTAGTTTCCCTGATGTAAGAATTTTCTCCTATTAATTTCTTTCTAAAGACAATTTTCACTACATCTCACAGGTTATGTTCTATCTGCATTTTCATTTGATTTTAAATATTGTTTAATTTCTTCCTTAATTTCATCTGTGAACCAATGATTGTTCAGAAAGATGTTATTTAATTTCCCTATGTTTTGTGGAGTTTTTGCTGTTTTTTTGACAATAATTTCCAGTTTCATTACGTTGTGGTCAGATAATATGTATAGAATAATTTCAGTTTCTTTGCTTTATTTAACCATGCTATATGTGCTGTACATTGTCCATTCTGGAGAATGTCCCATGTGTAACTGAGAAGAATTTGTATTCCAACATTGTTTGATGGAACAGTCTGTAAAAGTCTACTAAGTCCATGTTTTCACAAGTTTGTTTAGTTCTGTTATTTCTTTGCTGATATTTGTGCCTAGCTGATCTATCTTTTTGTGATAATAGGGTGTTAAATCTCCCCTGTACAATTGTGTTATTGCTCATTTGATTTTTTTCATGTCTATTAAAATTTGTCTTATATACTTGTATGGTGCTACATTGGGTGCATATATATTTATGATTGCTAGCTCTTTCTATTTCACTTATTCCTCAACAAGTAGATAATGACCTTCTTTATCTCATTTAATTACTCTTGGCTTGAAGTTCACATAGTCAGTACCCAAATAGCTTCCCCTACTTCTTTCTGAGTTCCTTTAATGTGGAGTATTGTTTTCAACTTTTGCCTTTTATTCTATTAATTTATTTTATCTAAATGTGTTTTTGCGTACAGAATACTGTTGGGTTTTTGTTTCTAGATTCCCTTTGCCAGTATGCTTTTTTAGATTAGTAAATTGAGACCATTTACATTGATGGTTACAACTGATATGTATTGGCTTGTCTTTATCATTTTGCTTTCCTGCTGTCAGTTCCCTACATTTCCCTCACTCTTTCTATGCTTGAAGGATTCTTTCTGTTATTGTTCTTAAAGTTATAATAATTTTTGTCTCTTTTTAGAATATCTGTCAGTACTCTTTGTAGAGTGTTTTGTGGATATGAATTTTGGCTAATTAATCTTTAACAAAGAGGCTAAAAGTAAGGGGCTGGGGAGATAGCTCCATGGCATAAATGCCTGCCTGGCAAGTTCAAGGTCGTGAGTTTGAACCCCAGTCCCACAGAAATAAAAAAAAAAGAGAAAGGCTAAAAGCATACACTGAAGATATCAAATCTCTTTAATAACTGGTGCTATGAACACTGGCTATACAAATGTAAATGATTTGATTGATATCCTTATAGGTCACCTTGTAGTAAAAGAAAATCAAAATGAATCCTAAAAAATATTTAGTGTGTTTGGAAATAAAATAGGTGAGACTCTTGACATTTACTTAAGCAAGGACATTTTGAAAAGAACTCAGTTAGCATAACTGATGCAACTAAGAATCAATAAATACAATCATAATAAATTATAAAGCATCTGCACAGAAATGGTAACCCCTGACACAAAGAAGAACCAACTACAGAGTAGGAAAATTATTCACAACTATTACTTGGACAGAGAACTAATTTCTGGAATACATGAAGTAATAATAAACATCATTTTTATTATGGCTGGCTCAGCCTTCCCTGGGGGTAGGGCTGGTGCAGCATGTGGTGCCATGGATTAAACCTAGGTCCCTGCGGTTGCCTAAGTTTTCCTAAGCAGAGACATTAGACTGCTGAACCATCTCGCTGGCCCCAATCATAAACAATTTGACCAAAGTAAAGATCCAATCAAAAATGGACCACTGAAACGTGCAGACACTTCTCACAAGACCAAATGCTCAATAAATACATAAAGGAGTTGAGCATCATTGGCTATCAGAGAAATATAAATTAAAACAACACTATTATATTACTCTAGGAAGAATGGCTATCATCATGAACTCGAATAACAGATTGTAAAGCTTCGGAGATAAAGGAACTTTCCTACATTGTGAATGGTAGTGAAATCTAATAGAATAATTACGGGATTCAATACAAAAATTCCTCAAAAATTATAATTAAAAATTCCAAGCCAGGCA
The DNA here is from genome assembly GCA_004027025.1 of Myocastor coypus. NCBI lineage: Eukaryota > Metazoa > Chordata > Mammalia > Rodentia > Myocastoridae > Myocastor > Myocastor coypus. The sequence goes on along the minus strand of PVJA010002868.1, from coordinate 89,029 downwards.
TAGTAGCACATGCATGTAATGCCAGCACTTGGAAGGCTGAGACAGGAGGATTGGTGTGAGTTTGAGACCAACCTGGGCTGCAAAAGTGAGTTCAAGGCCAGCCTGAACTTCATAGCGAGACCCTGTCTGAAAGAGACAAAAAAAAAAAAATCCATTTCATCCGGTTAATACTGTATTGGGTATCATCATGAAAGCATTGCATATATCATATTAGAATGATACATTCATACTCATATTTATAACAATACAATTCACAGTAGCTAAATCATAGAAGCAGGTTATGTGAGCATCAGTAAATGAACACATATAGGCAAGGAAATATGTATTCCCAATGGAGCACCCTTCTGCCTTAAAGAAATATAGATGACCCAGTGGTAAGAAAATGAATGAACCTTGACACCATATGTTAAATGACTAAATGAGACAGTAGTTTAATTAACATTTTTCAGTGATATGAGAAAGCCAAGCTATAAATAAAGAAAAGAAGAAAAGATAGATAACAGGAAGTAGGGATATCTTTTCCAAATAAGAGTGGATTCAAGACATGGAACAAGAGAGGAGAGAGGAAGAAGAAAGGAAAAGAAAACAACAAAAATATATTTGTTTTGTGCATGTACCAACTCCCCACAAGGAAAGTAATCATTGTGCAATGTAAATATGTGTTAATAGAAATATAAACTAAAATAAAAGATCACTATTATTGGGCAGGAGCTGTCGTATGCAGGCATTTCAGTTACATGAAAGCAAGATGCTCTCTGGTTCCCAAAAGAGGCAGAGTATGATTGCAGTACTTCAGTCATTCCATAAATAAGCAGGAAACCAATACTTACTACACAAGAAATGGTAGGAATTTGGCTATCTTTCTTACAGGATTAGACTGCTATACCAAAATGATAGAGGCTGTGTAGCTTAATAAAAGAAATTAATTTCTTACAGCCCCCAAGACTGACAAATTTAAGGTCAAGATAAAATTTGGTGTCTGTTGTGTATTACTCAGAGTTTACTAGAATGGCAGTGTGTATGGTACAAATGTTATAAAAAAATATTTAGTGTATGGTATCTATATCTATGTCTAATTCTATGTACATCTATATCTATAACTATCTGTATCTATCTATATCTATATCTGTATCTGACTTACATAGTAAGCTGAAAATGGTCACGTAGAAAATGTGTGGGAGAAAGCAAAAGGGCCATATGAACACCAGCAAGCCAAAAGATCCAGTCAAAACTGGAAGACCTAGAGCTCACTGCAGAGTCTTGCTAGAGTCTATATCAGGAAACTACAAAGTCCATGTTAGAAGGCTGAGAATTGTATACTCAAAGCCTAGAGACAGAAGTCTAAAGGCATAGGCAAAGTCTGAAGCTCTTCTAAAGAAGTAGAAATGATATTTTCTTCTTCTATCTCTTATATTTCATCCAGGCTAAATGCCTATTGGTTTCTGTCATGCACAGCCTAGGGAATGCTCTTCCCTCTTCAGTGGTACAAAATTCGGTCACACTTGGAATTAGGTAATCCAATTAGCTGTGGCTTTTTTATTCAAGTTGACATAGCAGTTAACTACTACATGGCAGCAGCTCACTTTATAGCCCTATATATAGGTCACATCTTGCACAATTTCTCAGTGCATGGAAAAGAAAGGAGGGGAAAGGGAGATTCTTCTTATAATATCAGTCCTACTGTGAAAAATCTCACTCTTCTGACCCAATTAAAGCATAATTATTTCCAAAAGCCCCTCCTCCAAATGCTATCATACAGGGGATCTTATACTACTTTAATAATACAATATGATTTAATATCCTTTTAAAGGAGAAAGTAAAGCACTAAGGTAAAAGTGCTTATAGTCCAAAAAAAAAAAAAAGAAAAAAAAAAACCACATTAAGACATTTTACAGACTGATAAATGTGGAACTACTCTGTTCTGTGTCCGACTCAGGACTGAGGTCCCATACTTGACTTCAAGATCCTGTACACTACTCATCTGGTATTAGTCTACAAATTTAAAAATTATTGCACTGATAATATTAAAATTTTTCAGCCTGAAGAATATGAAGGTAGAACTGTTTACAGTCAACATGACCTTGATGTGAGTTTCTTCCCTAAAAAGTCACTGTAAGTTATTTTGGGTAAGTTCTCTTTCTAAAATATGTCAGTACTCTTTGTAGGATTGGTTTGGTGTCATGAATTTCTTCAGTTGTTCTTTGTCATGGAAGTATCTGATGTCTCCATTAAATTTGATAAATATTTTTGCAGGATATATCAGTCAGTCTGGGTTGAAAGTTGTGTTCTGTAAGGACCTGAAATATCTTACTCCAAGCTCTTCTTGATTTGCTGGTCAGTGTTGAGAAATCTATCATGATTCTGATGGACTTTCCATTGTAGATCATCTGTTTTTTCTAACAGTTTTAAATAATTCTTTTCTTTTGCTCTGTTTCTGGGATCCTGATTAATATGTGGCTGGATAATGACTTATTTTGATTATGACTAGCTGAAGTCCTATATCCTTCAGTTATCTGGAGTTTTTTATTACTTTTAATGAGAAATAACAATGTGACAGTTTCAAAACACATTAGTAGTACATTCCCAATATGATGATACAATGCTTATTGTTGTCCTCCTAGTAGTTATACAGAGCAAAGGGTGTAGACATTGTAAATTTTCTAATCATTGGCACAAAAGTAATTCTTTCTCATTGAACTAAGAGGAAGTAGTTTTGTACATAATCAAATGTTTGATAATCTCAGTGGGTTATTGCTAAAACTGACAATGTTGAAATCTGTTGATTTATGCCTTTTATAGCTCAGCATTCTAATCTAGCTTTCCATTTTATGCCTTGTGGTTAAACTTTTCTGCTGGGTGGTTAAGGCCAAGTTAGAGCAAGACTTGTATAGCAAAACATGTAACTTTTATATCTCCCAAAGTCAGTCAAATCCCCTCAGGATTTACTTTGGAATCATATACAGTGCTTTGTAGAACTATTGTTGATGTCTGCCATCTGTATGAGTCACAGCCATTGCTTGACCAGTTTGCTCTCTGAAAGCCTGAGAGAACATTTTCTCTCTAGATGACTCTCCTTTGTCACACTATGTATCTTCAGTCCCTTTCCTCTGTAGCCCCATAATCTCCTTGAACAGAAAATTTGGGAAACCATCGAGTTATAGGATGTTACAGAACAGATTCTCTTATGTCCTGAGTCCTCACTGACTTTGAAGGGCTAGTGCCAAAATATTAGCTATTTTTGGCCCATCTTTTCATCTAATTTTTGGCGTGTACACTTCTATTCTTAACACAAGAAAAGCTTAGTGACAGTATTACTCTATAACATAGGTACATGAGCATAACATCACAGATTTCTGAGTATCACACAGATTAGGCTTTACTTGGAATTGGTATTTTCTATCATCATTGATAATCTAATAAATCTCTGTAGAAAGTGATAAAAGCAGTTACACATTTCTACATAGACATTTAGAAATCTAAGTATATACAAAATTGAAGCCTGCATATACTACTGCATTTTTTCTAGTTGCTTACTCTGATTTAATATCCTTTTCTGTTTTCTTGTAAACCAGTCATTTACTTGAAAGAGAGGATAGCAGTAACCGAAATTACATTAGAAGCAGCACACATCTGAAAGACCAGAATGACAGGCATTCCAAGTAGAGTTTTAGTGTTACACATTGCTATCATCAGTGTCAAAAACAACTTGGAGGTTTCTAGGACCATTGCCTAATTTATCCTGTGTATATAAAAATATGGAATGCTTCATGAATTTGCATGCCATCCTTGTGCAAGGCCATGCTAATCTTCTCTGCATATTTTAGTATATGTGCTGCCAAAGCAAGCACTATTTTGAGTAAGTTCTTTAACTTCTCTAAGCTATAAGTTCTTCACCTATAAAAGAACTATATAAAGATTAAATAAAGGAACTGGATGGAAATGCCTTCCACAATGCCCTATAGTATCTGTTGAATGGAAATTACCATTGCAATCTAAAATTTAGTTTTGGACATTCTCTGTAGATTTTCCAGGCATATAAGTACACACCCAAAATTTATTGAACTGAATGAGTAAAGAAATGAATTTACGCATAAAGTCTCTTGCCTTTACTCACACTGTTTGCCATGGAAGAATATGTGCTCCTTTTAACTTAGATAAATTCTGTCCTTGAGAAGACAAACTTCCATAATATTAAACATTTAGAAATCTGTCCTTCTTTAATATCTTCTCTGAACTTCTGGAGAGTTTATTCTATAGGGCGCCATTCTGAACATAGCCTGTGCCACCTGCATCATTAGATTCTAGATTATTTGCTGTCAACATGTATTGTAAAACTCTCAAAAATAAAAATGTATCTTGTAACTTACTGTTTTCTTAGGCCTAGAATAATTTCCTGCCTGTGCAGAAATTCCTATTATAATATATTCCTCTCTTTTTTCTAGAGGCTGAAAAAGCATTAGATATAGCATCCAGTGAGGACTCACTTCACTTGTGAGCACTTTGGGGATCTTGGGGCTCAAACTCATGACCTTACACTTGCCAGGCAGGCACTTGTGCCATGGAGCTATCTCCCCGGTCACCATCACTTGTGAGCACTTTGAACACAGCTGCTTTTTTGCTCTAACTACATAGCTTCAAAAAATAATCAGGAGTTTCTTCTTCTTTACGTGAACATAAATTGCACTTATGAGGGCTTCACCTCATGATCTGATCACTTCTCAGCGTCCCCACCTGGTAACACTCTCCACTGAGAGGTGAGGATTCCAACAAGGAGGGGCACAGACACTCAGCTTATAGCAGTACTGTTACACATTGCACAGGCTGGCTTCATAACTCTGAAAGCCAAACAAGGACCACAGTCAAGTTCTTCTTTTTCTTTTTTTTTTTTTTTTTTTTGCTTTTAAAGTGACTAATCAAAATGTAGCCTTTTCCTTTGAGTGCCTGTCATTCAAGATCAAGGCTACAACACTAATCTATATTCTCCCCTGTTCTGGTAAATTTATATCTCCTTTTCTCTATTCTTTCTTTTCTCTAAATAATTTGTCCATCCCTTTCTAACATGTTTCAGAATTCATCTTAGCACTGGGAGTTCTGAGTGTGAATGAATCTCGGAGCAATGCATAAAGTAGTATGCGTAATGTGTAAGCATCATGTGTATGTGGAGTGTGCACTGGTGTGGTTTCAAGCTAAATGATGAAGTCCTATTCTGAATAAGATTACTATATAATTATCTTTTCATGTTAAGAGAACTTGAACAACGTGGCCAATCAGCAAATACCATTAAACTGAATTCTTTTTCTTGAACTATAAAAGGAAAAGCTCCTAGGACATTAGCGTAAGAAACCAATATTCTAATTAGATACATGGAGCTAAATATTCATAATGTTTTCTGTGCATTATCTTATTAATCACTTCAAGCTCCTATTCAAAGGAAAATATGGCCATTACATATCTTCATGCAAGGAATTTTGTTAACATTAGAAAAAATCATCAAATCATGAATCAAATTTTCCTTGTAACAATGTTTTTCAAATACTTTCCAAGGAAAGATAGTGCACAAATAATGGGTTTAGGGATATAGGCATATCAGTGTTAAGTTGGACCAACCTTATTGTCATAGGATCATGATAAATTTTTAGTGCAGTTTGATTATCAAAATGAGAAAATGTACTTCAAATTCCCTAAGCAAACTTGCACAGAACCTTTGCTCCCAGAGCATACTGCCTACGGGTGGGGGATGGGTAGCAATGTGCAGTGAATTACTGGGGAGAACCACTTCATATTTATTAATCTATTTTCAACATAAATGCAATCAGAGACTACCATTGTTGGAGTGGGTAGAAAAGTTTACTATATTACTAATATAAAGATAATGAAATAGCTCTCTCAAAATATTGAATCACAATGGCATTTACTATATAAAACATGTTAACAGTTCCTTGTAATATTAATAAGGCTATATTCATATGCACTAAAACTAAAAAAATGTTTAAATAAACTAGTTTTTATTACACTTTTTAGTATAAGACAAAAACAAAGCAATTTTAATAAACATCGGAGTGTTCGACATGACAGTTTGATTGCATGTAATTTGAGCAAACTGTTGAGTAATTTCATTTGCTTTACTTTAAATGTTTAAGTTTTGCCCAATAAAAATCCCTCATTTTACATAGACATCAAATCTATTTGTAAGATCTCTCTGGTAGTTTGCCTATTTTAGTTCTTATGAGTAAACAATATCCTAAAAGTCAATAATACAGTAAGTGTGAAGAAATCATAAGCATAATATTCTTGGAAAAAAGTGAGATATAACGATAGAGTTAACCATTGTGATTTTGAATACTGAAAAAAATTTAAATGTTTCACTCAGTAATAATAGTGATTTAAAGATTGTTTTACTATAAAATGATAAGTATTCTTATGAGCATATAATATGTAGCACACCATAGAAGTTATATTAGTCTCAAATACCTTGAAGCTTGCTGGTCATTGAAAGTACTGGACAATCAGTTATAGTTAGCATTATCTTGATTCTCAAATATATATACATGCATACATATACATATTCACCTTAGTGTTTAAGCATTATAAAGCCATCAAAATAATTTACACTAAAGCCAGAATACATAATGAAAAATATATGTAGTAAATATTTTCTAGAAGGGTTAGTAGCCCACTAATCACTATTAGTTCTGTTGAAATCCAGTAATCATTTTAATACGCTGTTTCAATCATATGATATGTGATCCAAGCTGAGCTGATCCTGTTCCTTTTGATTAGAGCAAGAACAAAAGACTGAGATGCAACCATTACCCATATACATAACTAAAAGGTGACATACACATCCAGTAGGTGAGAAAGATCGTATTACTCCCTTTGCCAAAGAATTGTAAATTATACTCTGCAGGAAAAAGTGAAAAGTAAAAATAAATGAGTACTTACAAAGGAGAGGAGGGGGGAGAGAGAGAGAGAGGACTCCCTAAGTTTCTTATGACTTCAAAGTTCTCTTTCCAGCATTTCTTTAGAATCATCTGCATTTCAGGTTTTTGTATGCTTTGAGCCACTACATTCTGATTCTAGGGGAACATTCCATTTCCCTTAAGCTAGTTCAAGAGAATTTCTATTAATTATCACCTCAAAGTGAGTATCATAGTGATAGAATTTCTTTCTGTAAAATTGTCTATTCAACATGGTACGGGCAATGCCCTCCAGTCAAGTACCACTAGGAACACACTTGGAATCTAATGGGTTAGGATGTCACACATTGCAGTAAGGAAGAATTCTCATTACGGGCAGTCAGGGTGCTTTTCATTACAAAGTATTAGAATGTATTCACAGGATTTGGAGTAGTAGTTTGAAGGGAGGTGTTTAATAGCAAGGTGTTGTTCCACATAGAATGCTGTCCAGAAAGAAGGGCAATTTTATGATTGGATATCTTCATAAATCTTGTCTAAAAAAAGAATATGCTAGAACTAAAGGTGTTATTTATAGAGGAATAGTGGTCTTCTAGCCAATTTTGGTCATATTTGTGTTGTGGACAATGTTCATGTTTTCATGTATTTGCACGTGATTATGAAGTGGTCTTGTTACTAACTTGATCCGCCCACATCACAGAGTATGCCGTTGTCTAATGCTGGTGTTCTATGAATCATATTCACCTGGAGAACGGCAAGGACATGTGAGACAGCCTCAGCTCTAGCTCTAGATGCCAATGGCTGCCTCTGCCTTTCTCGTGATAAGTAAACCATCACCACTTTCCAGCCTCCTTATGGGACTAGTGAAGCCATATCCAACCCGTTCATGCCAATTCATCTTTATCAGATTATGTGTTTTAAACTCAGCGTCTCCTTTCTCCATGTTTACGTCTTCCAGGCTATCAAAACAACATTGGGCAGTTTCATGAGTTAAAGAAGGTAATACAAGTAATGAAAGTCTGTCTCCAAGTTGTACTAAAATTCAAATATCAAATGAAGCATCTCCATTTGTTATATTTCTGGAACTTGAAATCTGGCTTTTATCTGCACAGCTTTTAGTGGCACTGAAATATCCAGTGTTGTCTCAGAGACAGGCCTGACACAACTGTCAACTCTGTCCTGTGTCTCTATGCCTTTGCTTACTTTTTTCCCCCTGGAACACCTGGCAGAAGCTTGGGAAGGCCAAAAAATGAGCATTCATATTTTCTAAATTTTTGTTCAGAGAATAATGCCTTCCAATTTAAAAAAAAAACTCCCAAGATTTACGAATTAAGCTTCTCTGGACTGGAGACATAGGTTGGCAGTCTAAGCACCTGCCTGGTAAGCACAAGACTCCCAGTTCAGTCTCTGGTACTGCATATTGTGTCTGTTCCAGAACCAGGGCACACAGTGCTGGCCACTGAAATGAGGCGTGGTCATGCATAACTATAGTGTCAACGCTGGACGGTTGAGACAGGAGGATCACTAAGTATCTCAGTTGCTTAGCGAGATCCTCTATCAAAAAAATCGATGAAACTAAACTACTCTAATAGAAGAGAATTATTATTATCTATGATATTCTTTATTCAATTTCATCAAATATTGGTTTTGGTATAGTAATATAAGCTTATGATATTTAATTGCTTTATATCTGCATTTTATTAAATTTTACTTTTATGTAAGTGATTTAGGCATAACTTGGATGTCTAAGAAAAAACATAAAGAACATAGGCCACTTATGTCAACAATCACAAAGACATACTGTTTACAGGACTGATCTGGCATTGTTATATAAAAACACATTTTGGAATACACTAATATGCTGACTCAAAGCAGGAATTCTAAATAAGGCTGACTGAATAAACAATAACTCTTCTCCTTGCAAGGAGAATGGCTGAGTCATTTAATCTCTCTACACTATAATTTACTATTTAAAACAAAGACTAGGATATATTTTAGAAGAATTATTGTGAAGGTTCTTTTTTTTTTTTTTTTCAGGATCGAGGTTCAAACTCATGATCTTGCACTTCCCAGGCAGGCACTTGTGCCACAGAACTCTCTCCCCCAGCCCCTGGGAGATGGCCATCTCCCCCTAAATTTTTTTTCAAAAAAATTTAGTGAAATAATTTATTTAAAGAGTAAAAAAGATGAGCCTCTACTACCAGACACATACTTTTTAAAGCTGTGAATGTCCATCCTACAACCACAAATATTCTTTCATCTGTGAATTATGTGACTCCTATTTCATGCTAGACTTAAAGGATACAAAAATAAGAACACACCTTCTATGTGAGACAGTCATTATATGCATCCTGTTATGGTTTTATATTTCTAAATAGCTTTATATTCCTGCTTAAATCATTTAAAATTACAGAGTCTAAAAAAATCCTATTAACTGGCACACATACAAACACACACAGCCACACATGCACACATGCATTTCTCACATAGAACAAACTATTCTGCAAAGAATTTGAAAAAAATTTAGTGAAAGAATTTACTGAAAGAGTAAAAAGATGAGCCCCAACTACCAGACACATAATCTTTAAAAGCCACAAAAGTCCTTCAGTTTACAAACAAAAATATTCTTTCATCTGTGAATTTTATGACTCCTATTTCATGCTAGATTTAAAAAATACAAAAGTAAGAATACATGCTCTACGTGAGATAGTCATTTTACATATTCTGTCATGATTTTATAGTTCCATATAGCTTTACATTCCTGCTTAAATCATTTGAAATTACAGACTCTAAAAAAAAATCCTATCGGGACCCATCTGGAATAGTTTGAGAAACAGACATTTTAAAAACTATGCATTTTCTGCACTAATATAAAAATAGGTATTTTGTATTTTGCAATTAGGAATGGCTATATGTTCCTCTTGGTTCCAGAAGCAGTAAAAAGGTCGACTTGTCTACAAGAAGGGGCCATAATCACTCAATCATCATTTTCCTTCCAGAAAGTTGCTTCCACAGCATGGGAGGAGGTGCAAGATAAATCATCCGCATAAAATATTGAAATACATTAAATTTTAAAGGCGAGTAATACTTGATATTGCACTTTCTGAAATGTATTACCACTTCTATATTTACGTTGGTGTTTTTAAGATTTCTCTTTTGTTATTCAAAGTATAATAACTATTGGTTTGCCTTGAGTAGAAACACCAGGGCAATAAGGAAAAATGAGACAAACAATCTAGCGGGAAGGATGTTCTTAATTTTGACTGTGCGTGTGCCTTGAAATAAATGTTTTATGAAAGAAATGCTATGCCCATTTTTCTTTTAAAAAAAATAATTTGCCAAATGCAAACTATATTTAAATATCTACATGTAAATAACCCATTAGAAAAAATGCAAAAATTTTAAAATCAATTATCTCATATATCAGTTAATAAAATATGGATACTATTTTAACACACAATTTATCAGCATGTAATAATGCACATTGAGAATGCCTCTTACTTACCATTAGATTATAAAACTGAGCTATAAAATCTTTGTACCATGATAAATTTTTCAAGATGTTTAAATATTGCAATGTCATATTTACTAAAGAAGTTGAGTCTCTTATAGCTAGCATTTATTAAATGCTTCCCACATGTTAGTGAAGTTCTAAGTGTTTTATACATGTAATGTAATTTCTGCCCCAGAAAAATTTCTTACAAAGTACATATCATAGATACCACTTCACAGGTGAAGATTAAAATCTCAGAGAGTTCAGTTAATTTTCTCCAGATAGTATGAACAGTAGGTGGTAGGCCTTAGTCACTTTTAAATTATTTAGTTTTTACGTTTTAAAGCTTATGAGGGCATGTTTGTGGTAACTTTTTAATCATGAGAAGTTAGTACATGTAAACTGCAATGTCTTTTTGAGACAGGGTCTAATTATGCCGTTGAGGCTGGCCTTGAGCTCACTTTTGTAGCCCAGGCTGGTCTCAAACTCGCACCAATCCTCCTGCCTCAGCCTCCCGAGTGCTGGGATTACAGGCATGTGCCACCACGCCCGGCTCTGCAATGTTTCTTTTTTTCAAATTTATTTTATTACTACTTTGATATTCTTTGTTACTGTTTTGATATCAGGAATTGAACTCAAGACCCTGTGTTTCCAGGCAGGTACTTATGCCACTGAGCTATCTCCCCAGCATACCTCTTCTTGGTAGCCTTATATTGAATAAAATTAGAATATGTCACTCTCTTCATTATCTCGTATCATCTCTAAAAACTATGTAATAGCAGGCTATTTATTAGGTGTAAAAACAGACCAAAGGTCACAATAATAGTAAGGTTCCAGAAACAGTAAAAAGGTCGACTTGTCTACAAGAAGGTGACAGGGACAGCCGAAGCCAAAGTACCAAGTCTGCCTCGCAGCCAGTCAGCAGAAGCGCAGGGAGTGAAAAGATGGTGGGAGTAAAGGCACATCTAGAAGCAAGCCAATGCTAACGGTGAGCTAAGGGCCCACAGAAAGAGGTTATAAAGAGGCTGTGAAAACCCTTTAGGCTCAGAAACCCCAACTCTCAAGGGAAGAAATGTTCAGAATATTAACTTAATGGAGTCTAATATTTATTATTGCTCATGCTATAGTTGCTTTCCATTTATGGAATCACAGATGTTCTCCCTAAGCTGCCTGTTATTTTAGCTCACAGGACAAAATATCCCTACCTATTTTTTTTACTAAGCACATTTTATCTAACAGAATCATATCTTCAAATGATATGTGCTGGATATCTTACATATACAGTACATAAGAATAAACTATATGCCGCTATACTCCCAATTCCAAATAGCCAAGAATAGAACTCAAATAGAACTTGAAAGTGTAAATGATCTCTGCTGAACTAAACCCAAGGGACTAGGGGTCTAGATCTATTGTACCAATTGCAAGAAGCCATTGCTATAGCCATTTGGGCAGGGAGTCACCTCCCACACAAAGAGAGAAAACATGAAGGCAAGAAAATAAGCAAAAGCAAAAATAGGAGGCAAAAGAAGGGTAGGAAATGAAGATCAAGAAAAAGGAACAGGGAATCAGGGAAACAGGGCTGGGGAAAGGGGTAGGGAACATGATAACTTCATACATATTCACAGCGAAGGTTTAATCCAACTACAGACACCAGGATTGCTTGAAGAGGTGAAAAACATATTAAACACCCTGAAAGGGCTCCTCTCAAATTTTACGTTTCCCTCAGAGGGTCCTCTACTGGACTGTGAGGATGCTCTTGTGCTCTTCTGAGCACCTCTGCATGAACTCAAGAGGGAAAGTAACAATGTACAAAGTGCACTTTGGCAGAAGGTAAGTTAGGGGTTTGTGGGTGCTTTCTTGCCTCTTTCACTGTCTAAATGGATTTTCCTGAGAAAATGTCGTGTGACTTCTCATTGGATGATCCCACAATATCTACTAGGCAGACTCACGGTAGCAGTCAGATCAATAACACATCTCCACACCGATACTCCTTTTGGACCTATGAACTCTCCTTGTTCCTCACCTCTACTCCCTGAGATTGAACTCCCTAAGTAAGTGGGGCAAATAAGCTTTTTACTTCAGGCTCTAATTAGACTGAGGGAATCAGACTAAGGAGAGAAGATTCTTTAATTTGTTGATTCATTTATTGAGCAGACTGGAGCAGAAAAAATAAAGAAACTATAACTTCTGTGTTCCTTATATATTGCCTTACACACTCTTATTGAGTCACTATTAAATGCCAACAGCTGTGCCTCATGATGTGAGTACACACAGAGGTGCAAATGATTGCTACACTTGCAAAACCTTTCATTCTCTTAAGAGAGACAAGAAAATCAAGTCCATAAAACAAAATGATTACAAGTTTTGAGAAGTTCCAGAAAGAAAACAAAGTTACATTCTATAATAGAAAATAGGGAAAGGAAAAGAAACTTGCGTGGAACTACATTTATTTTTTTACTTATTTTATTTTTTAAAGAGAAAACAAAAAAAAAAAAACAAAAAAAAATAAATAAAGAGAAAACAAAATGGTAAAAAAAAAAAAAAACTTAGAAATGACACAGAATTTCACTAAACAACATAATTGGAATTAGACAATTGTCCTATAATGTATCATCAAATTATTGCTTAGATTATCAGATTATAAACATACAAAATTGGTTTTAAAAGTTATGACATTTTTTTAAAAAAGAAAATATTTAAGCACTAATTGCTGTTTCAATAGACTAGCATAAATCAGCAATACAATTTCCCAAGCTATCCTGCATATACACATAAATATCTTTTTCCCTTCTTTCTTTTGTTCTTTTCCTTAACCTACATTTTCCTTTCCATTGAAGATTCTTTCCCTTTCACAGACTATTATACCTTTCAGATTTTATTTACTCTTTCAGATTCTCACACTAGTGATACAATACAGTATTTACATATGCTGATAAGTGAAAAACTCAGGACTACACATATGTCTAACAGAATTAACAGTTGTGAGCTATAAAACCTAACTCTAGCTGACCACCAGAAAATATTAAAATTATATCTAGTATCTTGAAAAATTGTTGAGATAACAGGGAACCAAGCATTGAGATAAAGCTTCTAGGACACACACAACTAAATTGGCACAATAAAGACATGTTCCTTGTGATTCTACAGTCTCCTGTTATTGACAAACAAACATCTGCTATCTCATCATGTAATTTTGGGAAGAAAAACTCAACTTTCCAGATATTGGAAATTATCCACTACTGTCACTAAAAAGCAGACATGTCTACTGTCTTCTATAAAAATAAAATAGTACTCAGAGTTTGTGGGATTTTAGAGGACTACGTCCGATGGATAGGTCCTGATCATTTGTCTACTTCTAAAAACATGCTACACTGTGCTCTGTAGAACTATTGTGAGGACAATATGCAATGTGTCAACTTTTAAAAAGGGAAAGGGGAAAAGAAAAAAAAAGTAATGTTGAAAAAAATAAAAACAAAAACATGCTAACCTAGATTCTGAGATATGATTTTATGATTGTATTGGGCTTTTGTGTGTTGCTATAGCAAAATACCTGGGCAAGCTAATTTGATAAATAGAAGAGACTTATCTGGCTCACACTTTTGAGAATTAAAGGCGTGATGTGGGCATTCGGTTCAGCTCTGGCAAGAGCCTTCTTCACTGCCTCATTTGGTGGTAAGGCAATGTGTATGTGTATGATTTTATGATATGAGCCCATATCATAAAAGCCACAGCCAGACAGAGACTGGAGTCCTACAAGTCCTTCCAAGGACATGCCCAATTGACCTAAAGAGAGATTTTTCCAAAGCCTTGTTTCTGAAATATTCTATGTCTCCATAACAACAAACTAGGGACCAAATTTTGAAGCTTTCAGGGATGGGCTTAAGTTATGTCCAAATCGTAGCACAGGTGGGCCTCATCATGAGCTGATTTCACAACAGTACAGACAGCCGTAACATAAAGCCCTCAAATTAGGAAGGAGTTAATATGCAAAAAGATACACAACAGTAATAGTAAGTTCAAATATAATAAGACTATGTGGAAATTGTCACAGAAGACAAGGTAAAGTGATACAAGATGAGACTGGAAGGCAACACAGGGCCACAGCCTTGAGGACCCCACCTCATGCTGCCTGACTGCCTTCTGTGCTGTTTTCAGTGGCGAGCTTATTTGCAGACTCTGTGAACCACAGGTGTGAACATGAAAGCTAATTTTCTGCACATAGTAAAGAGTTCAGGCACCCAATAAATATTCATGCATAAAGAGTGGATGCCACAAATATAATGAATTTCCATATAAAGGTTGTGGTCGTCAAATTGGAATATTTTAATAAGACCTGAACATTTTCATTTGAATGCTAATATTCTCCAAATTGGGAGCATATGAGTTATAATCATGTTCTCCAATTATTTATAATGTTTTGAAAATAAAACTACAAACTCTTTTACAGCACCATCTTTCAATATACCATAACCGTATGTATATTTTCTTAAATCACAATATAAATCCACATATAATTATTTATGTAACTGATAACCTTGCTACAGATTTTCTGTATATATTTTTATGTCATCAAGAATTGAGTCTTGCCGGGCGTGGTGGCGCACGCCTGTAATCCCAGCACTCGGGAGGCTGAGGCACGAGGATCGGTGCGAGTTCGAGACCAGCCTGGGCTATGAAAGTGAGCTCAAGGCCAGCCTCAACTGCATAGCGAGACCCTGTCTCAAAAAGACAAAAAAAAAAAAAGAATTGAGTCTTAAACCCTTATTTCAGAAAACTCAACCTCAGTCAATATTTAAGGATAAATAGCATGTTACATGAAGTATATATATATATGGCTTTTTCATATCATATTTCATACGATATACACTAATGACTTTAAGTAACTGTTCCGTATTTGAAAAGATACAGCACAGGAACATGTAAATATTTTTCTTTTGGAAAGAATTTTGTTTGCTCTTCTCTCTATAATATACTTATAGGGAGATGACTGGCTACCTGGTACACATTCTCTTGTGATCAGAGATTTTTGTATTACTCATAATAATAATCATTAGTATTGACTGGGCCATAATATTCATCAGCATAATTGTATACATATTGCGTTTTTGCTACGTCAAAGTAACTATTATTTTCATTTCTTATGTAGGAAAATGACAGTTCACAGATTTATGGGCCTTACAATTGTTTCCATGCCAAGATCACAAGGCAGTATCACTTAAATAATTAGAGTACCTGAATTCTAACCAAATCTTTGATCAGCAAAAGGGATGTTTTTTAAATTTTCCAGTGATGTCATCACACCATGGTTATTCCCTGATAATTATTTCTGCTAGTGTTTAATGAAACACAAAAAATAATACTATAAGTGACCTTTTTATATAATACATAGTTATCTAGATCTGAACCTTTCCATCATCTGGGGTAGAGATAGTTTACACAGAAATAGGGTGATTTTACACTCTGAAGCTTACTGAGTTAGCAAGAGCTATTGAGTAAAAACACCATTAACACAAAGTTGCTTCCTAATACTCCTGAGAAAAGATCTAGAAAGCAAAGCAAATGTCCAGTAAAGTAGAAAATGCCACAAATTTTCCCATTGGGGAAGATGACACACTGTTACTTGCTATGCCTCTCTGGGTCATTGATATTAATATGTATAGAATGTATTTTTTTCTTTCCAGAAGGATCAGAAAGTCTCAAACCTAAAAATATAACCTTTATAACGCATATATCATTCTATGAAGTGAATGTTAAGAAGCAGTGACAGTGTTAAGGTGGAACACTGGTGTTCACCATATGGTGGCAAAGTGACATAAAATATCACAGCTACTCAAAAAGAACGGCAAAATCATCCTTTAACTGAGTGGTAGGGTAGGAGAAATATGTAGAGCGCATAATTTGGACTAATGCATAATATGCTATCTGTTGAATAGTACGTTGAATAAATCTAACAGTGACCTTTCTGCCACTGCCTCTTATTTCTCTGGAATTTAATCTGTGGCCATCCATGGCACAATTTAGATCCAGGAGCCACCAAAGATGTGTTGTAGAATCATGAATATGCTTTCTTTTCAGCTATTAACATAATAATGAGTTTTGTGGCTTTTAATGTGATGAAATCACGATGGTGTTCTGTGTCAACAAGTGATACTTGAGACCATCTGTTTCCATAAGGAAGAAACCTCTTAAGAATTTCTCAAGGATATATTGTAACTGTTGAAAAAAAAAAAAGCTTCTGGGTTTATTTCTGAATTTGTGGGGAGTCTACATGTTTTATTTCCTTCTAGTTCTATTTTACTCTGAATAACTTGGTATCCTGATACTCTATATTTGTATTAGATTTTCTTGAGTGACATGGAACGGTACTATTCACACATATTTCTTGCATTTGTCATCAGGAAAGCTATTTAAATTGATTCTTAATTTTATAGACATGCAAATTTCTCTCAGTTCAGTGATAGAGATTCATGCCAGAAAAGGTAACAAATGTTGCATTCTAAATCAGAGCTAAAGTGTTACTTTTTCAGAAGGCTATTTATAATTATTTTTTCAGAGGCTATTTATTATTGAAGATAAATCATTAATGCTTTTAGTGGGATATCACAGGAAATTTTCAATCACTTTTATTTAAGATTAAGAATTTATAATTTCCCAGGAATGTGTGCAGAAAAGTTGAATTTCTCAACTTTATTAGTAAAAGTATTATAACAGAAGTTGCTTCTATTGAAGTCATATCAGCCATGTATACAATGAAAAAGTGCCAACTACTATCTCATACTTGGACTACACATCTTATTAAAATCATGGACATGAACTAGAAAAATTTCACACAGAAATATAAGTCACTGTCTTCATGTTAGTTTTCTGCAATTACAACAAAAAATTAATTCAGATAGGCAATTCAACTAAGAAGTTGATATAACTCCTGTCTTGCCTAATTTTCAAAACAAATTATTATTATTTCACAAAACTAAGACTACACTTTTTTTGTGGCTTTAGGCATTGAACTCAGGGCCTTGTTCATGGAAGACAAAAGCTCTATTACTGAACCACATCTCCAGTGTTAGTTTATTCTTTTAATATAAGCAAAGAGGTTAAAGAGGTTAAAAATAAGGGTGTTCAGACAGGGTGTTTTCTCTTTGTTTGCTTGTTTGTTTGTTTGTTTGTTTTTGAGCTTTCTGAAAAGCTTTATTCTGGAGGGGCTCAGTCCTTCTTGTCGGCTGCCTTTCTCTTGGTAGCTAGCATCTTGCTCAACCCCTCATGCTTCCACTTTGTTCGGATGTGTATCCCCGACCCTTTTCTTGATGAACTTGAGGGCGCGTTTATCCTTGGAGACCTTGATCGGCTCCATGATGCACCGCTCAAAAGGAGTGAAGCCACACAACTCCCAGCTCATGTTCCACATGCACTTGGTGTGTTTGGTGAGGCATCCACAGCTGCAGCTGTGCCTTGGTTTGCTCACATTCTTAGTCATCTTGTGGCCCTTGTTGAGACCCATGACCATGAAATAGGGGAGGACCATGGCTACCATTCTTCAGTGGTCACTGTGGCAGAAGCTAGGGTGGATTTGTGTGTTTTACAGGTTTTTGCCTATCTTTGCAACAATATATAATTCCGACTTGTAATAGATGTATTTCTTCTTGCAACTCATCAAGCAATTATGACTGATGGCACTTTATATACTTCATGCCAATATTAATGCAGTTTTAAAAAGAAAATATTAGTATAATAGTAGTTTATAATTATACCATAATGTGATTGTTGCCTTAACCAAACTATTACTAGTGAAAAGCAAAAACCAGAATTATCCAAAATCAGAAATATCTGCTATCATCCTTTTGAATGCTTTTCACATACGTTCTACAGGTCTTATTATTTATTATCCATTATATAGAATGACTTTTACAATATTTTCTTCTTCATTCATTTGTGTGGTAGACATGGAAGGTTAATTACAAATAGAAAATAGACCAGATTCCAACCTGTATTAAGACAATAGAAAACTGAATATAACAGAGAGACTTGGCAATGTCTAATAGAAAAAAATAAAACAAACATGCAAATATGTATTTTCTAAAATAAACACAAATGGTTTATACCACCATCTTATAAGAAAATTAAGTATATACAGGGCTCTTTCATCATTTTTTATTTTATTAAAAAGACATTTTCATAAATCAAACAAGAGCCGGGCGTGGTGACTCATGCCTGTGATCCCAGCACTCGGGAGGCTGAGGCAGGAGGATTGGTGCCAGTTTGAGACCAGCCTAGGCTATAAAAGTGAGCTCAAGGCCAGCCTCAACTGCATAGCGAGACCCTGTCTCAAAAAGGCGAAAAAAAATAAATAAAAAATAAATCAAACAATAAGGCTGGGGAGAGAGCTCAGTAGAATAAGCACTTGTCTGGTAAGCACAAGGTCCTGAGTTCAATCCCAGGTACTTCAGAAAGAAAGAAAGAAAGAAAAAAAGAAAGAAAGAAAGAAAGATTATACTATGCATCATCTTCAAAGACATTAATGTGATATAAATTAAAACATTCTTACAGAAAAGAAACAAATAACACAAACTTTGCAATAAGTTGAGAATCTTTTAGTATAATTGATATAAATAATCTGTATATTGAAATATTTTTGAAGCAATAGAATTTGCAATTTGAGAGTACCCTAAATTCTCCCTACTTCTTATTTATCCCTCTATTTTTGTTCATTATTTGTATATATAGATATAGATATAGATATTTCTTATATAAGACAAAGTAATATTTCTGCTTGTAGTGTTACTTATTTTACTTAACATCATATATTCAAGTTGCATCCATTTAACTATAAATGCTTCAAATTTCTCTCTATGACAGCTTAGTAATCCAAATAATACATTGTGTAATTTTTCTTGTCCATTCATCTGGTAATAGGCATATACTATACTGTTTCCAAGATCTAGCCACTAAACATTTTGCTGCTATAAACACGGTTATGCTTAAATCACTATAATGTGATGAGTATGGCACTTTTGGGAAGACACATTCAAAGAGAATAGTTGGATGAAGTAGAATTTCTACTTTTAAATTTTTTTGAAAAATTTCAACAGTGATTGCTATAGTAGTTGAACTGGCTTATATTCCCCACCAATAGTGTAGTAGTGTTCTTTTTTTCCCCCAGATCCTCATCATTTATTATTTTTGATTGCTTGTTGTGGTGATCAGTACTCTTTCTGGGATAAAATAATATCTCAATGTACTTTTAATTGCATTTCTTTAATGGCCAGTGATGATGAGAATTTTTCATCTATTCATTTTCTATTTGTATTTCTGAGAAGTTTTTATTTTTTTTATTTTTAAAGAATACAATATGGAAATAAATAGCAGTATTAGAAATGATACAAAATTTCACTAAACAAAGTAATAAGAAGTCAAGTACCATTGCTGTACTGAAGGATGTTAACTTCAAATTAGTCATTTAGATTGCCAGATATAAATGTATAAATTGATTGAAAACAAAACTAAAAGCAACAACCAAAAAGTTTAAGAAATTGAAAAGAAAAATAAGAAGAATAAAAAGAAAAAAATTAATCATTAGGTACTTCTTTCAAAAGAGCAGCAGAAATTGTCAGTACAGATATCCAAATTATCCTGCATATATATAGATAAATGTATTTTTTCCTGCCTTTTCCTTTTTCCTCATCCCAGTTTTTCTTTCCCATTGAATAGTTTCTTCCTCTTTCACAGTATCTATTGTACCTTTCAAATTTTATTTACTCTTTCAGGTTCTCACACTAGTGAGACAATACAATGTTTGCACCTGTGGGTCTGATTTATTTCACTTACCAATACTGTCTCGGTGGTCTATTTTTTTCTAAATTCATAATGATGGTTCCTATTTGTGAAATAATTAGCAAAAATTATTCTCATTCTATAGATTATTTCTTCATTCTGTTAGTTGTTGCCTTTGCTGGCAAAGGATTTCTAATTGAATAGGATCTCATTTGTTGACTGTCAGTATTATTTCTTACACCACTGGAACTCAGTTCAGAAAGTCCTTGCCTGTGAAATGGATCTATTTCATCTTCCAGAAAGTTAAGTGTTTCTGTTTTACTATGTAGAGCTTCAGTCCATTTTAGTTTATTGTGGTGATCTGACAGCTTGTCACCATGTTACACCCAACTAAAATGAATCAGTGTGGTGCTGAATGTGGAAGGCCCATCTCAGGATTGTCATCAACAATGTAAAAAGAGAACTGGAGAGGACAACAGGGGGCTGTTGGTTCTCCTGGAGGAGTTTGTCGTGCTGTACTTCTTGATATGAACTCAGTTATTCTCATTGTCAAAGGGTCTCTGGACCTTATTGTTGCTCAGAATGTCTGTGGATTGCCTTGGGAAACTCTGGTCCTTACTTTGAACATACCCTCCTGGTTGCAGAAGGAAAGATGGTGCGCTGTTTAGTATCCTGAAGAAGCATGTTGCCTTGGCTTTCCTGACATAAACTTGGCTGTTCTCATCACTGGAGGAGCTCAGGACCTTGTTGTCACTGAGGATGACTGTGTTACTTTTCAGGTGAGCTCTGGTCACTAATTTAAGTGTCACCATCTGGCTCCAGTGCAGATTGCTCAGCTTACTGACACAAGTCCTCCATCTTATTGGTATGGACTTTCTAGCTTTCAACATGGACCTTAACACCTTCCATGGCAATCCTTGAAATAGGATTCATGAGACATTATTGTGGGTTCTAGGCCTTCTTTTTGACTCATGGGGGGCATTGTTAGGGTCTCTAGGTCTTCAGCTATACTCACTCAGGATATCACCATGAGATCATGGCCCTCATTGGGATTCTTTTGGTGTTTAATGTGTGCACAGATCTCCTGCATTCTTTTGCACTAAACTCATTGGGTGAACAATATAAAATAATCCTATAAAGTATGTGTTCTATATTGGATTGCTCACCTGGTAAACTCTGAGTACAACACACATAGTGATATATGTAAGTCTAGACTAAATCTTCTGCCTGAAGATAACCAATTTTCCCATAACCACTTATTTAAAAGTTTAACTTTTTTATTTTTTACTTCTTTATTAAAAAATCAAATAGCTCTATGTGACTGGAGTTAAATCTGCCTTTCCTACTCTCTGTTGATGGACAAGGATGATTTGGTGCCAAGACTATAATTGTTCCTTTTCTGTTCTTGGCACCAAGTGGAAAAGAATTCACCCTGACAGCCTCATGAAAGGTGAGAGACGACGTGCAAGGAAAGAAGTGGTTTCAAAACAAAACGGTTTATTGCAAAGTAAGATACACTACAGGAGATCCAGGTGGCCACAAGAGTGTGAGCAAGCCCATTTGTCTTTGTTCTGGTTCCATTTATTCTTTCACACTTACTGAGTCTGATGTGTTTTATGCTGTACTAATGCAAATTCATACTTCATTCCTACCCAATTTTAATTTTGAAGTGTATTGAGTGAAACTCCTCAGTCCTCCATCAAAACTACCTCTATTTGTTACAACTGTTTGTAGAAGTCATTACACTGCCAGGATTTTCCTCCAGTATTCTGTTTCCAGAAACAGCAGCTTGTTAACAGATTAAGCTCAAACACCTGCAGGGAAGTACAACTTACGCATCCTTTGACTTGTAACCCTCAGGCTTTTCCCACCACTCATGTCTGACTACCTGTGAGTAGCACCATGCCTTTTTAGTCACGGTAGCTTATAGTAGAACTTCAAGTCAGGGACTGTGATGCCACTGAATTTGCTCGTGTTACTTAGGATTGATTTTGACATTGTGTGTTTCTTCTGACTCTACATACATTTTAGGGTATTTTCTATAGCTCTGTGAGAATTGATTTTGATATTTTGATTGGAAGTTTACTAAATTTGTATGTCAGTATTTTTATATTTATTTTTGAAAAACAGTATCAAATAGTATTAAAACAGAAAAAATGACAAAAATGACAAAAGGTATACAATTTCACCTAGCAAAATAATATGAATTTCATGATATTTGTTGTACCATTTCACTACTGATAGCACTGTACTATTGCATGGTATTATCTTCCAATTAGTTGTTCATATTACCAGATATATTTATGCAAAACTGGAAGAAGAAAAAATATATAAGAAATTAAGAGAGAAAAAAGGAAAAATAAGACAAAGCAATTTAAGCATTAACTGCTCCTTTCATAGACCACAAAAATTCGTAATACTATTGTGCAAGCCATCCAGCTTACATGGATAGATATATCTCTTTCACACACTCCATCTTCTGTCCCTCTCCTCAGCTTAGTAATTGCTTCATTTTGAACAGGTTCACTCCCTTTTCCAAGGACTTATTGTACCCTTCAGATTTTATTTTTTCTTTCACGTTCTTTTTCAAAAATTAATTAATTAATTGTTTGGTACGAGGTTTCACTATGCAGCTTGCACCTCTAGTCATCCTCCTGTCTCAGTTTCCCTGGCAAGGGATTACAGGCATGTGTCACCACTCCCAGTTTCAGTGGCTGGCACAGCATGTCCAGTGTTCTGGGGCGCCAGGCACAGTATTCAGTACTGTGTAACAAACAGGCATTCCTGCACTTGCCAGGCAGGTGTTTATACCACCAAGCTATCTCACCAGCCCCTCAGGTTCTTATATTAAAGAGACAATAAATGTTTTCATGTGAGAGTCTAATTTATTTCACTTAAGAGTATGATATCTAGTTTCATCCATTTATAAACAAAAGCTTCAAATTTATCACCTTTTATATCTAAGCAATACTCTATTGTATAAAAATACCACATTTTAATTCATTCCTCAGTTCATGGGCATTTGGGTTATTTCCAAGGCTTAGCTATGACAAATTGCGCTGTTATAATTATTCCATTATTTTGTTTATGTATTCGGTATAGGGTCTGCAGAATCTACAGCATCTCACTATATAGTTTGGACTCATGGTGATTCTCTTGTTTTCAGCTTCTCAAGTGCTGGGACTACAGCCAAGTGTCACCTTGCCCAGTCTCAATCACTTTCAGTGTGCCCCGAGGGAGAGGCCAGCACAGCACACCAGGGGCTGCTGCGCTCTTCTTAAGCAGGCACTTTAGTCTGCTAAGCTATCTATCTGGCTGGCCCCTGCACTATTATAAACATGGGTACACATAAATGGCTGTGGTATGATGTTTTCAGTTCTTCTGGAAAAATACCTGGAAAAAAAATAGGAGGGAAATAGCTGGTTTGAATGGGACTTCCAATTCTAGCGTTTTGAGGGATCTCCACATTGATTTCCACAGTGGTTGTACCAGTGCACTCCCACCAACAGTGGAAAAGAGTTCCTTTTCCCCAGGGTCTGCCAGTGTTTTTTACTAGTTGACTTCCTGATGATATCCATTCTTTTGGCGGAGTTGGAATCGCTTGCATTTCTCAAATGACAAATGATTTTAAATATTTTTTCATGTATTTAATCACTATTTGTACTTCATCTGACAAGTGCATATTCATCTCAGATGCCCATTTTTTGATAGGATCTATGAATTTTGGAGGCCTGATACTGTTTAATTCTCTATATGTGCTATGTAGAAGTCCTTTGTTTCACTGATTGTGCACTATTTTCTTTTTACTCTGTTGGTGATACTTTTGACATGCAGAAATTTTTCAAAAATATGCTGATCCCAGTTGTTGATTCATTGAAGTATGTCCTGTGCAGTTTGGCTTTTGTTTAGGAATTCTCTGCCTGCCCCATGTCTTTAAGATTTCTATCTATTTTCTCCTCCAGATGATCTAGTGTTTCTATTTTAAAATTTAAGTCTTTAATCCATTTTGACTATAGTTTAGTGCATAATGATAGACATGGGTATAATTTTAGTTTTTGGCATATGGAAAGCCAGTTTATCAAGCACCATTTATTAAAGTGGCTGTCTTTCTTAGTGTACATGTTTGATGCCTTTGTCAAAGATAAGTTAAGTCAGTGTGTTTGTAGTTCTGTCTCATCTTCTAATCTGTTCCATTGATTTGCAGGTCTGTCTCTATGCTAGTACCATGCTGATTTTATCGTAGTAGCTTTACAATATAATCTCAGGTCCAGGACTGTGACACTGCCTGCCTTTCGTTTGTTTCCCAGGATTCATTTTGATTCTCTATGTAACTTCTTCCTTCAGATGTATTTTAGGTATTTTCTCTAGGTCTTTGACATATACTAATTGTATTTTAATCAGAATTGCATTGAATCTATATATAAATTTTGGTTGTATGCCATTTTCATGATGTTCGTTTTGCTTATCCAGGAGCAAGGATTATCTTTCCACTTTCTGAAATCTTCTTCTCTTCCTAGAGTGCTTCACTACTCACTGTATAATTCTTTTACTTCATTTGTGAGATTGCTTCCCAAATATTTCATTTCTTTGAATGTTATTGTGAAAGTCATGGTTCCTCTAATTTTTCTCTCACTAGGTTCATTGTTTGTGTATAAAAGTGCTTATTATTTTTGAGTGTTCACTTTGTAACCTGTTGCTTTACTGGATATGTTATTAAAACAGCAAGCCTATGGGTGGAATTTGGGGGTTTTCAGTGTGGAGTTTCATGTCATCTGGAAATAAGAATAATATCACTTCTCTCTTTCCAATAATTATTTCTTTTATTTCACCTCTTTTCTAAATGTTCTGGTTAGTATTCCCAGAAAAAAAATATTAAATAAGAATGTAGACAGTTAACATCCTGTACTTCTCTTTTTTTTTTTTTTTTTTTTTTTCATTTTATCAAGATTTTCATTGTGACTGGATGCTGATTTTGTCAAAAGATTTTTTTTAATCTATTGGGATTATTATGCAATTCTTGTCCTTGCTTCCATTTACTAACATTTTCTGAGGTATGTGTATTAAACTAATTTTGCTTCCTTGGAACGAAACCTACTTGGTCATGGTACATGATTTTTTTTTATGATTCATTGCATTCTATTACCAGCATCTCATTAATGAATTTTTTCCTTAGATTAATTAAAGAAATTGTCCTATAGTTCTGCCTTTGGTTAGCTTCTTTTTGGTTTAGGTATTGAAATAGTATTAGCTTCTGAGAGTGATCTCAGAAGTACACTTTTCCTCTCAATCTCACTTTAAAAATTGGGGGATATTAGATTCCCCATCAAGAGATTTTCCCTTAAGATCTTCTGGAATTTAGCTATGAACCAATCAACTCCTAGCTTTTCTTAGTTGATATGTTTTTATCATTACTGCTTCAAATCTTTTTGTGTATTTAGTACAGAGTACTGCTTCAATATAATTGCCTGTTGTTCGGTTTTTCAAGATTTTTAAATCTTCTTGGTTCAAATTTGGGCAATTCATGTGTATCCAGGAATATTTTCATTTCTTCTGAGTTCTCTAATTGCTTGACATGTACATTAGTGATATGATTGTTAATAATTTTCTGTATTTCGGCAATGTTTATTGTGATTGCAGCTTTTTTATTTCTGATGGCTTTAATTTTATGTTTTACCTTTTTTGGTAAGCTTAGCTAAGTGTTTGTCTACTACCTTTGTTCTCTCAAAAAACCAAGTCTTAAATTTGCTGATCCATTTTTGTCTCCATTTCTCTAATTCCTGCTCTGATATTTATAATTTCCTTCCTTGCAAAAGCTCTAGCTGTATATTGTTTTTTGAATTTCTAACACCTTGAGATGCACATTAGATTATATATGTGAGCTTATTCTATTTTTCTTATATAGACATCCATCACTGTAAAATTCCTTGTGCCTTTCTTGTGTCCCATAAGTTTTGGTATATTATACTGGAATTATCATTTAATTCTAAAAACTGTCTTATTTATTTTTAAACTTTTTCCATTACTCATTGTTTATTCAAGAGCATTGTTTTCTTTCCATGTGTTTACATAGTCTGTGTGGTTTCCTTTGCTATTGATTTATGATTTCATTACATTGTGATCTGATAATATTCATGATCAAATTTGGATTATTTTGCATTTATCTACGCTTTATTCACTAGTATGTGGTGCATTTTGGAGAAAGGATCATATGTAGCTGAAAATAAAAAAAAAATTCTGTTATTGAATACAACCCTTTGTGCATAGCTATTAATTCCATTCGTTCAAAAGTTTGGCTCAGATTAATAGTTCTTTGTTATCTTATTATTGTCATTTTCTTGATCTATTTGTGACAATTGGGTATTGGAATCCCACACTATAACTGTATTGAAGTTTACCTGATATTTTATGTGCATTAGAGTTCATTTTATGTCCATTACAATTTAGTTTTTATTTTTCAGAAGACAACACAAAGTGTATAAGAAATTGTTGACACAACTTAATTGCTGAACAGTTTCCAGATATGGGACACAAATGTAACACAGAGAAAAACATACAGAAGTATAGAGATTATTGAATATCTGTGATCAGACAAAAAGCACTGCATGCTGTATGATAATTAAAACACCAGAAATGCAACACAAGAAGTATCTTAAAGGCTGCTAGAGTAAATCAAGAAATTACCTATAATAGAAAACCTATTAGCATTACAACAGATTTCTCAACACAAATCTATTTAATTTGATAAGAAATAATAATGGTTACAAATATGTGCACCCAACCATAGCCAGAGTCCAGGTAAATTAAAGACATTTTAAATATTGTATTGCAGGACAAAAGGCAGGTAAACACTCCCTCTTTGTCACCATTACTCAAGCATAGGTTTAGAGAAGGTGAAATTTATGTCACCTAGAAAAATTTAATGCAAGTGTAACATTTAGTAAATATTGGTTCAATGAATAGTATAATTAATCACTACATGAAGTGTATATGACTATTCCAAGTAATTGCATTAAGCATTTCTAAAATTTATGCATGAACGAAAAATGTATAACTTTTATTTTATTGTAGCAAACACGTTGTTTAAGATATTAGTTCTCTTTTAAAATGAAGATTTACTTGAGAGACAGTATAGAAATAATTGATATTACATTAAAAATGGCACACATCTAAAAGACCAGAATAACAAGCATTCCAATTATCTGTTCAAGGAGATTATGCAGCCACAGAGGAAAGGGATCATTGATATATATAGTGTGTCTAAGGGGAGTCACCTAGAGAGAAAGCATTCTCTCAAGCTTTCACAGAGAGCAAATTGGTCAGGCAATAGCTGTGCTTCAATCAGATGGATGACACTGACAAAAGTTCTACAAAATGCTGGACATGGTTTCAAGGTAAATCCTAAGGGTATCTGACTGACCTTGTCAGATATAAGAATTACATGTTTTGTTATATAGGTCTTGCTTTAACTTGGACTTAACCATCCAGCAGAAAAGTTTAATCATGAGGCATAAAGGTAAAACCAGGTTTGTATGCTGAGCTATAAAAAGCTCAAGTCAACAGCTTCCAACACTGCCAGTTGTGCTGATAACCCACTACTATTATGGAATATTAGACAATGTATATAACTACTTTGTGTTAGTTCAATGAGAAGAAATATTTGTACCAATAGTGTTTAGAAAAGTTATTATGACTGCATTTCGTACTCAGAACAGCTACTATAAAGATAACAATATGCATTGTGTTAATTATTGTGGCTGTCTTACTAATGTGCTGTGAATCTGTTTCATTGTTATTTCTTATTAAAAGTAATAAAAATGCGAAAAAACAAAAGCAAGACATTAGTTCTTCAACTCTTCTTGAGATAAAGCATATTTTATGTGTCCACTGGATTGTGTGGCTACATCAAACATAGGATTTCTAAAACAATTGAGACAATAGATAGGCACTTAGTGTTTAATATCATTACTTTTTTCCTATTATAAGTTTGGGGAAAATTTTTAAACTAAAAAAGAATAATTCAGTGGGTATAAAAATGATGAATACATGAATATATCAGTGGAATAGTCAGTTTTATTGGCTGTGGTTACGATTTATACCTGGCTTCGAGCTTCCAGGTGGCACGGCCAGTGAGTTAAATCTTCCCCTTATACATTTAAGGAGGCTTATTATTCATTAAGAGAAGTCTGCTTTTTTTTTATTTTGGCAATATAGGTGAAAAAATGACAAAGTGACAATGACTCCAGGTCCTCTTAACATTTAAAGAAAGATAAACTAGAGGTTTTCATAGGTAAATGGACACAACTAGGAACCATATTTACAAGTGAAAGAAATCAGACCTCCATGTGTATACATCGTTTTTGTCCTCCTAGTGTAAGAAAATGAAAGAGTAAATAACATCCAAAAGATACAATAGACATTGTAAAAGAGAAAGAAAGTAGTCAATCTGAGTAACAAATTTGATGATAAAATAGATAATAGAACAACCACTGTTAATTAGCTATTCTTGTTTTGAAAATCATATGTACTGTTGGATGTTGGCCTGTTCCTGTCTTTGTTTCTGTTATTTGTTTTTGCTTTTGTTTTTACTAACCAAAATTAAATTAAATTAAATTTTACAGAAAGAAAGTGCTTAAAAGGAAAAAAACAAGAAGAAAAAGGAAGGGCACACACACACACAAACACACACACACACACACACACACACACACACACGACAGGTACAATAATTATACTACTGATTTCTTTTTTCTCTTTCTGTATTTAGTACAAGATCTATAGGGTCTCACTGTACAGCTTGGCCTCATAGTGATACTCTTGTTTTCAGTCACTATGTGCTGGGATTATATGCACATGCCACCACACTCTTCTCAGCATGCCAACATGGGGGAACAAACCCCAGTCCCTGTGCCTGGCTAAGCAGGCACTTTAGTCTGCTGTGTTATCTGGCCGGCCTAGTATTCCTGATTTCTATTAGTTCTTTGAAAGGAACGGTGCTTAGACTGTTTGCATATCTATATCTGGCAAATCTGATCAGCTTCTCTGAAGATAGCCATATGCAATAGAATAACCATTATTAAATTATCATCTTGTTTTGAAATTCTACATTTTTTTGTTTTTATCTCTTTAAAATAACAAAAAAAGGTTTGAATTTTGATTAATTTATCACGTGCATAAACTTGAACAAATCACATTTTTTGTAAGACTTCTGTTTTCTCTGCAAAAACATTTCTAAAATAAGCTGGCCTCAGAGAGGTTTGGAAGAATTTAGAGAACTGGCAAGTGCATTCTATACTGGGCTGCATGTGTGTCTCAGTGTGATTCTCTTTGGGTTTCTACCACCAAAGTTATTGCATTATGAGAAAGTCTGGTTGAAGATATATATTTTGTGTTGTTTTTTTTTTTTTTTTTTTTTTTTGCATTATTGTGAAAAGCAGGGATTACTTCTTGAGATTACTTTTCATTTTAAAATTCACACTCAGGATTAAATTATTCTGACTAGACAAAAAAGGATCAAATTCTCAGGACTTCCCTATATTGTCAGGTAATGCACATATTTATTGAGATTTCTATGTTCATCTCAGGAAAAAATCTTAAAGAACATATGAAGAAAAGAAGAGCAATGAAAGGTGTAGTAATATTCCCAAAAGTAAGACAGCCTGGGCCTTCACTCAAAATGGAAATTTTTGTGCAAACAGGCTCAAATAGCTACTCTACCAAGAAATCTCTAGACTTCAAAGTCTATGTTTTAAAAGAGCATAGAAATGACAGAGGATAATGAGGAAAAAGTCTATAACGGAAACTACCCAATCTATTGTATTATATGAGACCTGCTTTATCTAAAAACATAGGAACAATATCTGGCTTGATTTTTTCAGTTTAAGAGGAGAAATATGAGAGAAAAACAATAAATTATGCTGGAAAGATGTATATTCACAAACATAAGAATAAAACTAAAATCCTATCTCTCTCAAATAATCGAACTGAAATAAAGACTTAAAACTAGAAAACTATAAGAAAATATATGGGTAATGCTTCCAGACATTGGTCCTAGAAAGCACTATTTTTAGGTAAAACTTCAAAAGCACAAGCAGCAACAACAAAAATAGACATGTAAGATTATATTAAACTAAAATTCTTCTGCATAACAAAGTAACAATCAATATAGCAGAGTCTACCTATAAAATGAAAGAAAATATTTGGAAACTATGTATTTGAAAATTGGCTTAATATCCAAAACACATAAAGAACTCATAAAACTTAATTACAAAAACAAAAAAAAAAAAAAAATGGGATGGAAAGATAGAACTTAGCAGCCTAAGCGCCCGTGTGGCACGCACAAGGTTTTGAGTTTGAGTCCTAGCACCAAAATAAATAAATAAATAAACAAACAAATAAATAAACAAAAGATAAATAACCTGATTTTTTTAAAAAAACAAAAGACAAGAATGTTTAATTATTTAACATTTCTCAAAAGCAGACATTAAAATGAAAAATATATTCAAAATCATGATTCACTGAAGACATTGAATTTAAAAATAGGAGTTATGATTCCTGTTAGGATGCCTAATATCAAAAATAACCACTGCTGGCAAGAATTTGTAAATCCTTCTACAATGCAAATGAAAAAAATATATATGTAGTTATTATGGGAGGTAGTATATAAGCTCCTGAAAAAAATTAAAGCAAAACTATATACAATCCAGTAATCCTACTATTAGATATGTATACAAATATACACACACACACACATATGCATGCACACACACACATACACACACACTGGAACACTACTGACCTTTCACTAAAAAGGAACAAATGTTCATTTTCAGAAATATGGCTGAATCTGAAAATAATTTTATCTTAAATGAGATAGGGCAGGCACAAAAAGACAAATATGCTATGATCTCATTCACATGTGGAATATAAATAATGACCCTGTAGAAGTATGAAGTAATGGCTACCAGGGCTGGAAGAAAGGCGAGGACATAGGGGACAGGAGAGGTTGCTCAACAGGCATGAAGTTAGGAAGGATCATTTCTGTTGTTCTTTTAAAGAAAACAGTAGTTGCTGTGAATGGTAACATTTTATTGTGCATTTCCAAATAGCTAGAAGATATTGCATGTTTTCAGCACAAAGAGATAAATATTGGAGGCGATGGATATGTCAAGATTACCCTGATCCTTTTACAATATAAGTATTTGTGGAAATAGCACACCCTACTCCATAAATATGTGCAATTATTATGTTTTGGCTAAAATGAAATTAAAAATAAAAAATTAGCGAGAGTTAAAATAAACAGTCCTAATAAGGGATTTAATTAATACACAGTCTAGAAATCAACAGTA
This sequence comes from Myocastor coypus, assembly GCA_004027025.1. Lineage (NCBI taxonomy): Eukaryota > Metazoa > Chordata > Mammalia > Rodentia > Myocastoridae > Myocastor > Myocastor coypus. The sequence continues at coordinate 57,506 of PVJA010002868.1, read as the reverse complement.
AATATGTTAACTATCAAATGGCATAACTCCTGCATGACTTTCTCTAAAATATTTTAAGCAATCTATATTTTTGTTTCAAGATAACTCTTCTTGCTTTGCCTAGATATAAGAGAATAGAATAAATTCCCTCTCGTCTAATTAAGATATAGTTAATTTATCCCTTATCACACAACACAAATAACGAAGTTCTGATTAATCAGCTCTAGAGTCAAAGTAAACACTATGCTTCTCTTAATTAAAAATTAAATTTCTCTAGTGAGTTTAGTACAGCAGGGAGTCTGGCTATGCCTCTGCTAAATATGTGTCGCTTGCAGGACAGTGTTGGAGATCAGCCTTGGGGACATGTGCATCAGAATAAACAAGAATATGCTCAGATGTTCAGTGAGGCACATCTACATAATTATGCACAACAAGGAATGGGTATACAAGGAAAGGCCAAGGGCATAATTAAGAACTTGGAAATGATTAAGGCCTACAATTCCAGTTACACTTATTATTGAGTTATAGCTATTCAAGCACCCCACAAAAGGAGAATATCATCAAGTTAATTTACATATCTATAACCATATATCTATATTTATACCTATATCTAATCTACCTATAATCTCCACCATGTAATTCTCAATTTCAACAATAAATGCAGGTAGCATTTCTGTTTTCACAGCAACACAATTCCTGCACATTGCAAAATTACTTCCATTTAAATTTATCCAATCACACACAAGCATGATATCAGGAGGAGCAACTCTTCATTTTCTCATCCTATGGGATTATGTAACCCCTAACTTTCTGTTTTTAAAGAAAAGATACAATCCCAGAAGGGGACAACTGAAAAATTCATCATCAAAGCAGAAATCAAATACGTGTTATACAGACCAGGTAATACAAATGAGAAAGGAAACTTGGTATAAAAGTTCTCAACTGGACACTGATCCACTGAAGAACACTAATAGTAATGGCGGGTGACGACAGAGTTGGCAGCCTCCAGTGCAATCCATTGTCATTATATAGAAAGGAAAGAAAACATCCTAAATATTGTTAAGTTTCCAAGAAAGAGGAAGTCTACATTTCATTATAAAGTATTCTGACACTTACATAGTCAATGGATGGAAACTTATGCTTACGATATGCAAAGCACTTCTGCAATACCATTTCTGATTTCTCTACATTGGTCATTGGAAGGGTTAAGAATCTGCAAGTTTTGCCTTTCTTTGTAAAGACACATAACAATATACGGAGTGTTCTCTTTTGAAAACCACATCAGTTATGAAAGTTAAACTCCTCTTGCATTCCTTGGCATATAATATTAGACTTTAAAGAAATATTCTCCAGAGTCCCTTTCCTTCTCCAAAATTAACAACATTCTCATAAAATAACAGGAAGCATCATCTCTTTAGCTAAGTTATTTGAAATTTGGAGAAAATGTGCTCCTAGTTTTTGCTACATTGTTAAACATGCCATAAAGTAACTGAATTTATGAAGAAATCAAACAATAAGTTATCTCTAATAATTTTAGCTTAGGTGTTTATCCACATCTAGTCAAAAAATAAAATATATGTATATATATATAATATATAAATATATGTGTATATATATAAATATATATATATATATATATATATATATGCCTTCCAGAATAAATAATGAACTTCATGAAAATAAACCATTGCTGGAGCCACAGTTTGCATTTGCCGCTGTATTAGAAGCAATTCTGTTCTGTCATATATATGTAAATATATATATATATATATATATATATATATATATATATATATATTCACTATTCTTCAAGTATAGATAAATAAAATATCTCATTTTTTCCATCCATCCAAATGAACTAAATGGAACAGTACCATTTATAAAAATCTGTCTTTGAATATTTTTGTGCTATGACAGTTTGCTTCCAAAGGTTGGGACAATTACCAACAAGGTTATTATAAGTCTCACTAAAGCAGACTCTTGAAGACATTTCAATAAAGGAAATTTTCATAGTCAAAAACATAATTATCCTCTCATTAAACAAAAGAAATTTTGTTCATTTTCAGTGAGTTTTTTTTCAAATTATTTCATTGATGAATGTGGAACCTCAGTAGTTTACCATTACATATTTATGACAATAATTATTATTTTCATTATGCATATAAAGAAATTAAGTCATTGGTCAATTTTCTGTAGTGAGCCTTTGTTTGACACCCTAACTTCTTGGAGCTGATGGGGTCCCTGTATTCAGGCAGACCACCAGGGTCTGCTAGATGATTTGATCACTGCAGGCTATTCTGATTTACTGCCAACTTCTTGAAGAAAGAAAAACAGAAATTAGGGGCACAATAACTCTGCATGTTAAATGCTAAAATTTATCAGCAGATTTTGAGTATGAGGCTTTAGCTTACAGCTCTACAGGTCATCTGAGAGTTCTGCTGATGAAAGTCTCATGTGGGCTCACTCACAAACATATTGCCAGCTAGGAAATTTCTCATTGTGGCTCTTCTCTGCTGGGGGTTGCTCTCTTCCATTTATATCTCATCTTTTTCCTGGAACTGGTGAATTTACAAAGGCACATTTTTCTTATGGTGATAGCTACAGGATAATAACAAAAATAGAGCCATGGAATATCTTTTGATGCCCAGGCTTAGGGTTTGTACATAGTCACTTCCATACCTTCTATCAGCTAAAGGAATCATAAAACAAAACACTAAATAAAGACAAAGTTGACCTCTCATGAAAATCCACTGCAGAAATTCATAATAACTGGGCTACATTCAAGGTTATAGAAGAATGAAGACCAATAATGCCTCATAATCGCAGCCTATGTCTATGTATTCTTGGCTCTCTGTATTCCTCACTATGAAGAAGTGAAACTACAGTGACAACATTTTAAATGACAATAGCTTCACCTTGACATATCAAATCACAATATTCAAAAAATCATTGTGTTACAGCTGTTGTCAATTTTCTTTTTGAGGCAGGGTGTCACTATGCAGTTCAGGGTGACCTAGACTTATTACGTAGCCTAAGCTGGCTTTGAACTCATAGCAATCCTCCTACATCAACCTCCTAAGTGCTAGGATTAGAGGTGCATAAGCTGTTATAATTTCTACCCCTGTTTTTATTTTTAGGTCGTGATGAAATTCCAGTAAATGTGTTATGAAATAGACCTGAAGATTTCAGCTTTCATAAATCTATCCCCACATGTTACCATCAATGTCAGTTAGCTACCTAAATAACTCTTCTACACATTGTAACATTTTTTAACACAGTGCTAAGTAATAGTAATATGTATTATGTTTAGAGTACCATAATTTGAGCGGGGGACATTTTAGAAATTATTAAACATTTAAATTAGAATGATAGAATATATGAATAGTTAAACATACAAATAGCTCTATCCGCTTTTTATTTGAGGTTTTTCTTTTTTTTTTTTCCTTTTTTTGTACTAGAGAATGGGCACATCATCTTGTCACTGATCAACATCCCTATGCCATTTGGTCTTTCCTTGTACCTTTTCTTTTCAAGACAGTCTCTTTGAGTCACAGAGTTGCTCAGGCTGTGCTCGAGTCTGCTGTCCCTCTATCTCACATTTCCAGAGGGCTGAGACTACACGTGTGGGTTACCATGCTGGGTTATGTGTTAGACTCTTGAAACTAGAATTTTCAAGATCAGAATTTTCCTGCAGTGTCTTCTTTCTTAATTATTGTCCTTTAAGTTTTGTTGAACCATTTATTTATTTATTCACCTGTTTATGCATTTATTTATCTATGGAATTTGTCATAATATTGAAATCTGAAGGAATATATAATTTAGCATTTTTAAATATAAATCCAAGGAATGAGCTCTCCAATGGCTTTCATAATTACAATGAAAACATACCAGCACATTTTTAAAACAGCAGTAAAATTATGCTGTTATGACTTCCTGAAAATTTTGTGAAAATTTAAAGAATTGACTATCGGAAGCCTATAACTGCATAGAAACAAGAAAAGGAAACTACAACAGACTTACTAACAAGACATCTTGAAAATTGAGTATCTGAAAGACATGCTTTCTGGTTAATTACAGTTTCAGTAGAACTCTTGTTGGATTAATGTTAAAAATGTTGTTTCTGTGAGGTTTGTAAGATAAGTGCAAAATAATTATTCTTGGGTTCAATAATCAAGGACCTCTTCATAATTTCATCATTATAGACTAGAATAAAATACTAAATATAATCGTGCTGAAAATACATTAACACCAAGGACATCTAGAATATGTTTGATTTTAAAAATATACCACTCAAAGAGGACATTATTTTATTGTCTTCATCATTCTTTTAGAGCTAAATGAAAGTGATTCAATTTAACTAGTGGTTCTGATAAAATTTTATTCCAATAATTAAAGCATTAAGCAAGCTATTTAATGTGACTAAATGAAGATAAAAGATAGAACTGGTTTCTTGTATTACTTTACCGAGGGGATTCACATAAAGCACAATAAGTTGCCTTCTAGTTTCAGAAACACTTGAAGTAGATCAAGGTTTCCAACCATTATGCTCTACTCTGATTCAGATAGAATTAAACATATCTGGAGAACCTATGAAGAAAATCTAACACAAATTCCATTTTTGTGGGCCTTCAGAAGAAAAAATAAGCCAACAGTGACACAAAGGACTAAATCATGCATTACAGTTTAGAACTTTCATCGAGAAGAAATATATACTTTTGTTATGTATGGACTATATGTTATATGTTATATATTATTTATTATATATTATATTATATATTGTATATATCACCAGAAATTGAGCTAATATTTAAATTCTTGTTTGGTTTTTATGAATAGCATTTCATTTATGTGGATTAATTAATAAAGAAACTATGGCAATATGACCAACAAAACCAAAATAGCACATTGTCAGATATATCAAACCCTCAAAGATTGTGGGAACGTGTTTCTAACTTCCATAGTCTTGTGTCTCACCATCTTACTTTGTGCATATATGTATCACATATATTAAAAACTTCAGATAATGCCTAACAATAGGCACATGATAAATAAAAACTGAGTTTTTTTATTTTCTGCACATTTTTCAAGGGACAGATTCATTCTGCATTAGTGTTTGTGATACAAGAAACCACTCTGTTTCTTAATATCTGGAAATAAAGGCAGGATGATTTCCTACTTATTTAGCCAGAAATATCATTGCATCTTACAGCATAGTTGTTGAAGTAGTAATGGTTCATGTGAAAATTGAGTAAAAATGTTTCTTAATGTCTTACACAGTGAGAAGTTGAAAAGTATCATAGCATGAAATCCCTTTAAATTGGAAGACAAAACATTGGATAGACTGCTCTGTCATATAATCAAGTAAAGGCATTTGAGAAGCTATTCCTTTCATACACTGCCAAATGTTTCTTACAAATGGCTCTACACAATTGACTCTGATAAGATACCTTCTTTGGGTGCAATAAATTCTCTTCTTCAAAACCACTATAAGTTTTCTCTTAAAACATGCATCTAACATAGCAACAGAGAAAAAGTGCCTTATGTTGTATTTTTAACAAAAGTATTATCAAATAAAAAAATAAAAAATACTCTCCTCATCAAAAAAATTTAAAAATTCTAACAAAATGAACAAAAAACCTTATGCCCCTTTAGACAAATACAATGAGTACTAAGACCATAGTTTATAAACATCCTAGACTTTTTCCCAGATGGCATTTAGCATATGATTATTTAAATATTCTACATCATATATTAATTCTTCCATTTTAAAAAAATTTCTATCATTTGTTTATTCCTTTTTGTCTTCCTTGCTTCTCTCCTTCCCTTCTTACTTTTTGCTTCTCTGCTTTTTTTTTACCCTCATTTGGGTTTTTGAGTTTTGTCATTCAAAAAAGTTTGCTTCTTCAGGAGCCAATTCTAGCAGCAAATCATCACTGCAAAGGAAGTTTCATCTTTCTTCTACATGTTGAAGAACATTCGTGTGGCTGGAAGAAAATTATAACACTTATGCTCCTTATAAGGGATTGTTGAGCTGAGGATGACCATGATAAGGGAAAGCTCTCCATTTTGTTTGCCTGAAAACAGAACAAGACTTCACAAAGCCACTACATCTTCCTTCCCTCCTCTCCTTTCCTCACCTGAAGACAGGATGTCAATTTCCCTCTACAGTGCTTGTTTATCAGCTCCAGATCATCACCAGAAGGATACTTATACCAACTGTCCTCCTAGAAATTTATCTTTGCACAGATATCTCAGCTCTGAAGCCTAGAATACTTTTCCTTTGGCTTGGCACTACTCTAAAGTGTGCTCTGCTTTTTGCAATACTCTCTGGGTACTGGGGATTGAAATCAGGATCTTGTGCTTGCCAGGCAGGCACTTAAACTACTGAGCTGTCTCCCTGGCTTTAAATGCTATTTAAAGCAGACTCCTAATACTCAGCCTTAAACTGCTTTTCTCCCATGAGTTATGTACTGTGCATGTTAGTAAACTTGCTTAGTTTTGTCTTAATCTCTATTGCCTGACAAAATCTGTTCTAGATGTGAACTTATAAAAGTTGAAGAAAAATTACACATGCTGCATTTGCCCTTGAGCAGTGCATATTATAACACAAATTTAATTTGATCTAATTTTGGTGGTGGCAGTGGTGAGGGAGTGGGATTGTTTTGGTTTGTTTAATTCTGAGATCAGTTTTCACTAAGTCACTACGATGTGCAAACAGGGCTCAAACTTATGAACCTGCTGCCCAGCTGCAGCCTAGTTTTTCAGACATGACCATGAGTCCCTAATTCTCATGGTCATAATTGCTGGTCATAATTTCTCTCTCACTGAGATAAACTCCTGCAAATTTCCACCACCTATGTTTTTACCTTCTCATCCCAGCATGTAACACATTCATTTGTGTCAGTTACTCCCTGAACTGGACTGGTTAACTGTTCCCTCCTCAATAAACAGACATTTCAAAGTTGTCAAACTTTGAACCACATTCACACAAGATTAAAAAACAGGCAAAAGTATTAAGGAACAAAGCTTGAAAAGCCTGTCCTATTCCTTGCTCATTAAAATTAATAAAAAAATTTTAAAAAGAAGGTATAGGTCCAAGGTAAGGAGGCCCATTCTGTTAAGAAAACTCATCCCCGTCATGATTATAAGAAATAGAATTCCGTATCACAAAAGAACTGTTTTAAATATATTTCAATGGACATACAACATTAACACAATCTAATTTCTTGCGCCCTTTCTCTGGTGATCAACATTTAGATTGTTTTCAGTATTTTATCATTATAAATAATGCAATCACATTTCCATGCATATCATTGTTTTGTTCTATTTTCCTTTGCTTTGTTTTGTGGTGCTAGAGACTTCCCACATGCTAAGGGAGCAGTCTACCACTGAGCTCTGGGCTACACTCTGATTTTTTCACTTTCAGTATTCCTTAGAATATAGCACAGATTAAAGCAGTGTTTTAAAGACATTTGACTTATTTCTAAGTCTTAAAATTTCAAAAGACTGGATCAGTATTGCAATTCAATTATATTAAGGAAACAAGAGTTTTACTTCATTCTCACTTATAATGTTTACGAATTGCATACAATATTTAAGTATGATAAGCACACATGCAATGCCATCATTGACTTAATTTCCATTTCTTGCTGGGGAGATAGCTCAGTAGAATAAGCACCTGCCTGGTAAGTTCAGGGTCCTAAGTCCAATCCTCAGCACCACAAAAAAAAAATTTTTAAATAATAATAAACATTTCTTTTATTATTAGTGATTTTAAGTGCTTTCCATAGCTTCAAATCATAGCTATGTTTCATTTTCAGTAATTGCAAGATGTGCCTTATCCTGTTAAGAAACATGTTATAAAACCTGATAAAGTACAAATCATAGATATGAATCAGGAAAATATTCCTTACACTGAAAAGTCAAATATTCCAGATGAGTTATTTCCACTCCTTTTAAGTTTTTCTGTCTATTTTAGAAGACTCAAACATTTGCATGATAATTAGCAAGCTCTTCAATCTGTAATAGATTATTTGAATTAATATCAAAATTAGAAATGATTTATGTTCATTCTTTCAAAATATCAAGCTATACAGAATGCATGCTGCTTTTCAATACTGTTAGAACTGTTCTACACTCAAACAATCACTGTATTTATTACCTTTGTTGTTATAACAAAATACCTGAAGGAGATAAACATTATAAACAAAAGAGGTCTACTGGCTTTCAGAAATTGAAAGTCTGCCAAATGATTTTAGAAACTGAAAGTCTACCAGAAAATATTGCAACAAATCTGGCTGGGTCCTCTTGGGAAATAGCAGAAATGCACACAAAGAAATTATATCACTAAACAGGAAGCATAGAAAGACTAGGAGCAAAAATAAAAAATTTAAAAAAATTTAAAAAAAAATTTAAAAAAAAGAAAAAAAAAGAAAGACTAGGAGCACATGATCTTTTCTACAGCTATGTTCCCCAAACAACCTATGCCTTTATTACTAGAATCATACTTCCTAAAGGCTCTGTCACTTGTCAGTACTAGCCTCATGAAACCCTGGCACAACTGCATAAGACTTTAGAGAAACATATTTAATTATATGCAGATGATAGTCACCATGATTATTGGGATTCTAGGTATAGAGAGAAGAGCTGGAAGATGTAATCAAAAACAGCACTGGGCATGTCTTCTCTCTCTTTCTCTCTCTCTCTCTCTCTCTCTCTCTCTCTCTCTCTCTCTCTCTCTCTCTTTCTCTCTTTCTTCATACATAATATTCCCATAGTTAACAATTTTATGCTAGTTACTAAGATGAAAAATTAAAATCCATGTAAAAGGGACTGTTTTATGTGATCATTACAATGTCATGATTCAAATTAGAATCCCCCAAAATGTATACATCAGACATGAAACATAATGACATTGTTATGGTTTGTGTCTAGTTGTCCCTCCAAAACTCATTTAGTCATGGGGCAGGGACTTCTACAATTTGAGACTAACTCATGATCCACTAGAATTTTGTATCTTAAAATTATGGATCTTAGTGCTGCTGGGATTATGGATGTGGTCTAAAGTGGATATCCAGAGGCAGAGAGCCTGAACATAAGAGAAACAGACTCCCTGTTGCTCTCTGTTGCCATGGTTGGCTGGTTGCCTCTGTTACCATTGCAATTGTTCTGCCGCCATGAACTGCTGCTCTGCCATGTGCCAGTCTGCCTTGGAGCCAGCTGAATATGGATTGAAACCTCCAGTAACTGTGAGCTGAATAAACTTTTCCTTCCTTCATTTTGGGTGTCAGGTATTTGTCCCAGCAACAAGAGAAGAGTAACTAACACAGACATTAACACATTCTTAGAATACATGATCACTCTCCAATATTCCCCTATTAGTAAAAAGGGAACAAAAAAAATGTGGGGCGGGACCAGCATCTGGAGGCTGCCTACCAAGTGTCCGGGATTCAGACTCACTCAGCGGGTTACTGGAAATCTTCACAGCCTTACATTTCATTTTGACATTCATTGCTAGAGAGATAATACCACATAACATTTCTTAGGCATTAATATATTGCATGTCTTTTTTAACCATTATATATTTAAAAATGGAGTTACTATTTGGGACCAAATAATGCTTACTTTTTCTTTATAAATTTTAAGATGAAAACTCTACTTACTTTATAAGAAAGATGAAGCAGACTTTTAAGAAATCTTGATACTATAATGAATAGTTTCTATATTGCTGTTTTTATAAAAGACCTTTTTCATTAATTATATTTGTTCAGACAATTTATGATACCTAATGGTCATATTTATCATAGGGAACTTGTACGTGCACATGTAGAGCTTGACTTTTTTCTTCCAGTCCCCTATACTGCTTCCAACCTCCTCTCCCCTTCTTATTTATAATACATTTGTTTCCATTTTTTCCATCTTTCTTCATCAGTTTTTTCTCTTCCTTTCCCCCTATCCCTAGTTCTTCTTTCCATTTCAACACTTTCTTCCCATTTGACAATATCTTTTATAAATTTTGGATCTTATTTACACTTTTGGTTTCTCACACCTGAGAAATAATGTAGTGTTTACATGTTTAAGTCTGAGTTATTTCATCTAATTTATGTCCTTGAGGAGCACACAGTTAGCTAGGAATATCTCAAGCTTACTCTTCTGTACAGATGAATAATACTCTAGTCCAATTATTTATTTGTTTGTTTATTTGTTTATTTGTTTGTTTGTTTGTTTGTTTGTTTTGTGGCTGGCTCAGCCCATACTGGGGGTGGGGATGGAGCAGCATGTGGTGTCAGGGATCGAACCACGATCCCTGTGCTTTGCCTGAGCTTACCTAAGCAGGGACTTTAGACCACTGAGCTAACTCACCAGCTCCTCTAGTGTACACTCCCACCAGTAGTAGTCCAGTTTTTTTGAGTATGCTCCACACTGCTCTTCACTCCTCTAGTGTACACTTCCACCAGCAGTGAAGATGGTTTCCTTTTTCCTCACAACCACATTAGCATTTGTTTTTCTTGTTGTCTATTTTTTTGGGGCTATTGGTATCCCCAAGCTTACTTATTTATTTTATTTATTTTTATTTTCTAAAACATAAAAGATGTTATTCTTAATTTTATGTTAAGGAGAAAGAGTAAAAACAAAACAATAATTAAAATGTCAAAAACATAAACAATAATACAGAATTTCAGAACAAGATATTAGGAAATTAATAATGGTTGTAATATTGTGTAGTGTTTTCTTCAAAGTAGTTGTTTAAATTACCAGACATATCAATTAGGCATCAACTGTTTCTCCCAATAAACCAATACAAAGTAGTACCACAATTGTTACTTCCTTTTGAGCTATTTCTTGTAGCATTTGTTATTGATTTCTTGATAATAGCCATTCTTTCTGGGGTGAGATGGAATCTCAGTGTTGTTTTAATCTACATCTCTCAAATTACCAAACATGTTGAACATTTTTTATATATCTATTTGTTATTTCTACTTCTTCATCTGAGACACATCTATTCACTGCAGATGACTATTTTAGGATTCAGACTTTAAATTTTGTGGGTGTTGATTTTTTAAAATTCTTTACATATTCTCAATAGTAGTCCCTTATCTGAGGAACTTTTCATGATGGAATTGGATTGTCCCTTCACTGTGTTAGTGGTTTCTGTTACAGAGAAAGGAAGGACTGCTAGCCCTCAATATGAGGATCCAAGATGTTAACTAAGTTGGCTAAAGTTATAAAGTTTATCAGTCATGCATTTACTTAGGAAATAATTGCTCACTTCCTTTTATATGCCAGTTGTTGTTTTATATTTTCTATTAATGTTAATGAGAAAAATATAATGAGAAAGTTTCAAAACAGGTTAGTAGGGCAGATATAATAATTAATAAGTTACATAATGTTGTCTTCACAGTAGTTGCTCAGAGTACAAGATGCAGACATTATATCTTGTTTAAACACTATTAGTACAAATCTTTCTTCTCATTGACCAAAGAGAAAACAGCTGTATATATAGTCCAATAGTCCATAATATTAGTGGGCTATCAGCACAGTTGGCAATATTGAAGTTGTTGATTTGAGCCTTTTAGAGTTCAGCATATTAACCTGCCTTTCCTTTTTATACATCATGGTTAGACTTTTCTGCTAGATGGTTAAGACCAGGATGAATCAAGACCTACATAAAAAAAATTGTAACTTTTTTATCTGACAAGGTCAGTCAAATCCACCCAGAATTTGTCCTGAATCCATGCACAGCATTTTATAGATCTTTTTTCAGTGTCAGCCACCTAGATGAGTCACGGGCATTCCTTGACCCAGTTTCCTCTCTGTAAAAGCCTGAGAGAATGTTTTCTCTCTATGTGACTCTCCTTAAGCACACTATACATTGTCAATCCCTTTGCTCTGTGGCTTCATAATGTCCTTGAAGAGAAAATTTGGAAGTCCACTGAGTTATAGGCTATAACAGTACAGGTTCAAGGGCTAGTGCCAAAATATTGGCTGTGCTTTTAGCCCATCTTTTTCTCTAAAATTTTGGCCTGAAAACTAAAGTTAACCAGCTTAATGATATTATTCCCTATGGTATAGGCACTTGAGCTTAACATCACTATTTTTCTGAATATCAAATGCCTTTAACATAACATGTGTATCGGTCAGGGTTTTACTAGAGGAACAGAATAGATATAATATAAGGAATGGATATTAACACCAAATATACAATCTATAAGAAATTGTAAGATTGGCTTACAATAGCAACAGAGTCAGATAAGGAAGCGCGCACAGGGCGTCTGCACACTCCGGACTGAAGGATTCAATCCCGAGGCTTGGACTCACTGCAGCACTCCGTGTAAGTCTCTGTCGGCTGACAGGTCTGTAATGAAGGACTGAAGTTTCTGTAGTTGGAGGCTGAAGAGTCTGCGGCAGAAGGCGAGAGGTCTAAGCTGGAGGCCGAAGAGTCTGCGCTGCAAGCCAGACGATGAAGTCCAGTCTGAATGCGAAGACCGAAGCTTCTCCGATGAAGTGAACTGTTGACTCCTCCTTCAGCCCTTTAAAAAGTCTTTTTGTGCTCAGTCATTCTGACGTGGACTCATTGCGCCCTAGGGTGGAATCAATCATACCCCAGGACGGGCCCTTGATCCCGTTCTAGGGAGAAATCCAATCATATCCTAGGCAGGCCCGGGTGATACTCCAGGGAAGAACCAATTGTACCCCAGAGTGGGGCTCCCATCAACAGGGAACCAGGCTGCTGAGTCATTCAGCCAAGTTGACACATTGTATCAACCACTACAACATGAAACAGGCATTTTCCATCAGTCATTGATATTCTAAACTTTACCTATAGAATGTAAATAAAATCACACATTTTTACACAGAAATTAGAAATTTAGCCATTTACAAATTTGTAGTGGTACACTCTTATGGCATTTTTTTATTATCTCTTGTTCTCTTTTACTATCTTTTTAAAAAACAAGCACTTACTTGAGAGACAGTATAGCAACAATTCATAAGACATTAGAATCAGCACCATACCCCTTTAGGAGACTAACAAGATAAGTATTCCTAGCATGTTTTAGTATTACACATTTCTATTCTCAGTATAGTTGCTCAGTTCACAAATATCATTATATAGTTAGTCAGGGTAAGAATTCTACCCTCACTTCTTTTTAAGCAATATACATATATATATATATATATATATATATATATATATATAGAGAGAGAGAGAGAGAGAGAGAGAGAGAGAGAGACAGAGACAGAGACAGAGACAGAGACAGAGAGAGTAAGAGTTTACTATTTAAAGGCCAGTCAAATAGTTCAGCAGATTAAAGCACCTTCAAGCAGGCTCAGGGGCTGGGTTTAGATCCCTGGGCCTGCCATATAGGCTCTGCCCTGGAAGAATGCTGAGATTGCAATTGAGACTGGGAATAATGGTGTGTCCTTATAATCCCAGCTGTTGGGAGGATGTAAACAGATGTATCACTATGAGTCTGATCCAGTAGTGAGACCCTGAACACCCTGCAGACTCTTCCCTAAAATACAAAAAAAAAAAAAGGGGGGTGTTTACTGTTTAAACAGGCCACCCCTCCCCACCCCACTTCAATCCTTTAAAAAACAGGCAGTATCAGTGGAACAGATTAAAAGATGCCAAAACAATTCCAAACAGCAGGGCATGTTGCCTCATGCCACAGTGAGGAGGAGGGAGCAGGAGGATCACCAAACATTTAAAGCTAGCCTGGAGTATGTAATGAGTTCAAGCCAGTCTGAATTACATAGCAAGAGCCTGTCTCAAAAAAAAAAAAGAAAGAAAAAGTAGCAACTCCAGATATAGTCTTATTATCTTCAACGAAGGATCTCAATACTTTCACTGGATGAAAGATAGACTCTTTAATAAATGATGCTGGATCTATTTGCTAAAGATTAAAACTAGACACATACCTTTCATCATGCACTAAACTAAACTCAAAATGGATTGAAGATCTAAATATTAAAACAGAAGCACTACATGTGCTGGAAAACAGCCCAGGTGGAATTCATGAAGACACCGGAGTAGGCAAAGACTTCATGAGCAAAGCCCAATCACACAGGAACTGTCATACAGAGCTTTAGGCTCTACCATCTTATAGACCATTTCTTTTATGTACAGTTCTATTTCTCTACTGTCATTTTCAATATCTATTTGGTAGTCTATATGTGGTCATTTTATTTCAGCTTTTACAACTCTGTTGAAGCAAAATATTTTCATCATATTCCCTTATATACTTCTCATCATAACTGACCACTTTATGGTATTTTGACAATTTTACCCTACTTAAAAATCCTCCCTTTTCATTGTATCTTTATTTCCTTGGTTAATATGCCAGTTGCTCATTATTCCTCCTTCACTACTTAGTTTATATACCCCTTCTCTGCTCCTCCCTGCAGTATAAGAATTCTCACCAATCATACTCTTTTTTACATACCAAAGGTCATCTCTAAATAAATGTAACACTAAAAGTTGTAGCATAATCTATATGCTGACATTTGCAAAATTTGCTTTGAAAGCCTTCTTCCCTGAATTCATTAAGTAAATATTCTACTACACATCCTCCCAAAATTTTATATTCAAATAACTCATTTTCTTTTGTTTTATTTTTTTTATTTTTTTTTCTTGTTTCAGAACTTTTGTTTGTTTATTCACTCATTTTTATGGCCGGCTCAGCCTGCCCCGAGGGCAGGGCATGCGCAGCATGTGGTGCCAGGGATCGAACCGCGGTCCCTGAAGCCGCCCAAGCTTTCCCAAGCAGGCGCTTTAGGCCACTGAGCCATCCTGCCAGGCCCCAAATAACTCATTTTCTATCTCAACACAATCACTTTATTCCATCCGTCAGAGCCTGATTATTACCATGCACAAAATGTTAGTAAACTGGAATTATACTTTTGATCCTTAGATTTCTCTTGTTTCGTACCTCCATATCCAGCCAACAAGCTTTGCCTCACATGGGTACCATGCTACAACAACCTCCTAACTGGCCACATAAAATAACTGTCACTGTTAAAACCCCCATTAACTACTCTTCGAAAACACTCTTCACCTTCCTGTTACCTTTAAACTACACTCCAAACTTAGTACGGCTGTGACTGGACATCTAGTTTCATGACCTCTGTGTCCCACCCACCACAATGCCAATTCACCTTGTGGTTATATGTTTACTTTTTACTATGTTTAACCACATTATATTTCTTCTGCTCAGAATAGCTTTCACATTTGCATCTATATGAGATATGCTCATTATTACAAAATGGCTATTATTTATTTTTCTGAATGTTATGTGGTTTTCTTGCATGGGTAAGCTGTGTGGCCTATTTATTAGAGTTAATAAGTTATATTTCTTGGGTGTTACTTTTTCATTAGATAGTATGTTGCAACATAATATTAGCATAGAAGTATAATGTTTTAAAATATTTTATATTAACTCCTTTATCCTCAATTTAGACTGCTAATTGCTTTGGAAAAATTACACTGTCAATTTTTTATCTCACAACATGGTAAATGTTGATAAATAATTCTCCTTGGCCACAGATATCCAGCTTGACATGAATTGCATCTTGACATATAATACTCCAAGTGATAATTATCTTTGATAATTCTCAAATTAGGTACATAGTATATACTGTGCAAAGGATGGAAAAGCTCAAAAGTGGGGATAATTAATGACTTATGAAATAATATATCTAGTTAATAAATTTTAATTCATGTGGATAAAAAATGACTGTGACCCTGGCTTTAAATAACAAAGCAATCCTTTTTTCTCTTCCTTCCTGAATAGTTAGCTAATAGTATGTATTGTCATTTTACTTATTTATAAAATACTGATACTGTTCTCCCAGAATTTTGGGAATTTTTTAGATGTAGTTTAACCATGAACTACTTCTGCACTTCTGAGACATTGTGACAGACTTCTCTAACTGCCTAATGGGAATCTCTTCCAAAGTCAGCTGAGAAATGAATAGAGTAGAGATCTGAAAACACACCTTTCACATACTTTCTTTTGAAAATCTTTGATGGTTTTCTGTTGTCAACATAGCAAGACTCGAATTCCTTGTGCAGCAAAGGGCATTCAAATCTATCCCTAACTTGCCTTTCCAAAATAATCTTTCTTTTCCAACTCGCTCCTAAATAGAAACATTAACACTATTGCATACTAAACTTTCTTAGCCTTTCTCAACTATGATATGTTGTTATGAAGATTATCTATTCAGCTCTTTGTCCAAACGGAAAACTCCTTTTCATCCCTCAAGACCCAACTCAAATAGTGGCAGCTTTGTGAACCATTTGACATTTCCAGGTGTATAATTACTAGTCTTCAATGTGCTCAAACTACTTTGCCAAATCCACTGATCTTCTTGTATTATAATTTTGTTTTCCCTTATCCTTCAAGTTCTTCAAAGATTGATATCATTCTCACTTTTATTCTGCATCTCTGTTGTCAAAGACAGAGAAGATTGGGGAATGTGTTTCTTCAACACACAAAGGGAGTAATATTTATATGTGTGTATACATGCATATGCATATAAAACATTATCACTATACAGATAAGTATAGTTATTTTTTGCTGCTTGACTTAATAAGGAAGGATATTCTCTATGTATGTCTCTACTCTTCATTTTGTTTCCATATACTACATCCAGGACCTCAAGAGTACAGTCATGTTCAATATGAAGTCAGAAATTGAAAGGAGCCTGCACCTTGGACTGGGCAGAGTTAGGAAGCTCTGACTTCACATTGCAAATCAATGAAGTTAATCAAATCCTGATACATTTGATGTCATTTGTTGACTGGTGTCTGTCCTAAGTAAAATATTGCTGGTTATCATTGTATTTTTAACTTTGGCAGGAATATCTAAAACAAAGGCTGCAGCTTTAAAAAGACTTCTGGATTGCTGGTGCCAATTTTTGCAACATGGAAGAGGCAGTTTGTATCAGAGGTCAGAATTCTGGGGAAAGAAGGTGCATTGTGTGCCTCGGAGCTTTCCCGGGTAGATCTGCTGCCCTTCTCACCTGCTCCCCACTATCTACACAACTTTTTGCCCTTATTAAGTGCAGGAATTGTCTCCAGTCTCATTTGATAGCTGGGCATCCAGAATCAGGAGAAAAGCCAGTCACAGTACCTGCTATACGTGTTTGCATTGTGATAGGTATCTGATCATCGCATGTGCTATGTTTGCTATGTCTGTTTGGCAAGACCAATGAGGTGTTCCTTCCCGGAAACAGGTATGTGCATGTGTGTAAGCATGCACACACACATGTGTGTGTGTTTATGCATAGAAGCATATATTGCTATGTAATTTAATGCATAGAATATACTCTACTCTGTGAATACTTATTCATTGCAAAGCTGATACTCTATTTCAACACTAACTTTTATTCAAGTCTTTTGAGTATATTTGCATGAAAAAATTGTGATAAAATAAATCTATAACATAGATTTATTGTATTTTTATATGTTTTCTTTTTCATGTTTTTAATTTGAGTATTTGGTAAGGGTCTCACTATGCAGATCAGACTTGTGTTGATCCTCCTGCTTTCACCCCCCCGAGTGCTGTGATTCCAGGCATGTACCACCATGCCTGAACTTTGTCACCTGCTCAGGGTGCCCAGGGCAGGACTGGTGCAGCACACAGACTGGGGACCAAACCCTAGTCCCTGTGCTTGCCAAAGCAGGTGCTTAGTCTTCTGAGCTGTCTTGCCAGCCCTATTTTTATTTTTTCTTTTCAACCAAATTTCCTTATCTAATTGTGACATGATCTCACTGAGGAGAATATTACTTTTTCATCATTTATCCTTTACATGGTCTTTCATAATATAATACCATTATAATTTTATATTTGAAAAATAGGTACAGTAGAATGTCTTGCACACTACCACAGCCAGTCTCATTCCTAGTCTTAGTGCGCCCTGGGAGCGGGCCGGAATTGTAGGCAGGGGATGGAACCCCTGCCACAGCGTCTGCCTAAGCAGAAGACTTTTTTATTGAATGGAAATACTCAAGATCATTTAATTCCAACCATGAGTAATGCTCTGTAATGATTAGCAGGCCTTATTTTCTGTAAAGTATTTCACTTAAAGAAATGTTTCTTTACTATTCATAGATTGAGTTCTCTCTGCATACAATTAATACATATTCTTGCAAAATTAAATATGTCAGTGTAAGAAGTTGCTCTGAGTAGATGGAACTCAGAGATGGGCAAGGTACCAAAATCCACAGTTGAATCTTCTTTTGCATTACTAGAAATACTGTGTCAATAAACAGTCCTAATCCTGGTGCAACATGATATCAGCTGAATGTCCACTGACCCTCTTGTGGTTTATTGAGAGAGAATTCATAACTCAGAACCCTTGATTATTTAATCTTGAAGCAGTGAAAATACAAGCTAGAAAACTAGAAGCAAGTATGTCCTTAAGGCTTCCCAGGAAAAGAAACATGCTGCTGTTTTTTCAGCACATACACATATAATAACACACATTCTAAATTTTATAAATTTCTATTATACTGTACATTCTGTGGATTTGAATTAAAAAGTACATCTTGAACCATTTCCATGTGGAGTTACAAATCCATTTCATTTAAATTTCTAAGCAGTGGTCAAAAATGAAGAACTGGGTCTCTTTTCTTAAGACTACACTGGAGGGCACAGAAAGCAGCATTAGGGAAGGAGAGCCATACTCCCCTTGGCGATGGTAACTGCTGCAGCCAACCTCAGCAGGGCCAGCCCTGGGCAGCATGTCTGGAGGTGAAGCACAGCGGGAGGGAGACTTATTTCCGAGAGCTCATGGGATAGCTATCTGGGGAGCTCTTAGAAAAAGCTGCAGTACATGTACAGAGATGCTAATTTGCGTCATTCAAGCAGAAGGGGAGATGCCTTGGTAATGTGGATATTTAGAGTTCCTTGTGATGATGGTCCGGGCAGGGAACATCTGAGTTACATAAGCTTCGTTTGTTATGCAACACAAGCCGCGTGAACTTCTTTTCCATTTTTATGACCTAGCACAGAGAAATTTAAAAAGCTCCATTTTTTATGATTTTTTCCCTAAAGGGGTCTCTGTTTGGAGAGAGGTTTAAAAAGTTGCTATTTAACAAAAAATATCTCTTTTTCCAAAGAGATTACTTTATACCCTAAATAAATTAGTTGCAATGTACAGAGTCAAGTCCTGTTTCATAAACAGCACCTTGGCATGAGGGCAGGCTGATCAAAGCCATGAAATATTAATTCAAAGAATAAGATAAAAGCAGACATTGTCAGTTTAGTCAGAAAGTAAACTGATATTTTTTTCTAAAAATTCCATACAGAATTCCAAAAACAGCTGTATTATACCAACCAAGGTAGCACTAACAGTTCAAACAGAAAATGTCTTAACTTTATATGTTTGAATACCCTGCTGGGTAATAAAGCCACACAAATATCAGAAATTCTTTGTGAGATGAGCATATTCATGGACAGTGGTTAGGAGGAACCAGAAAGAGTGTAATTAATTGTTAATACATTCATTAGAAATGAATCTGATAGGAGAAAAGGTTACATAATATCACAGAACATATTAGCACAGAATCCAAGTCAGCATGTCCTGGACATTAATGACATCTATGTGTAGTCACAACTGTAGATATTTTCCAACTCTTAGTAGAAAAGTCAAGCTCAAGCTTAGATATACACTGTCTTGCTTTTGAGTTACTGCTCAAAAACAAATCCTAGTTAAGTTAGTAAGCAAAGCAGCCTGAGATTTAAGGTTCCATCTTCCTTTCCTTGGAAGAAATATGTTCAACAGAGAACACTGTAATAAATGGAAATTATATTGATGTCAAAAAGCTCAAAAGTATTCATTAATACAGGGATTTGAATAAAGTGTATATGAAGTAATAAAGAAAAAAGATCAGGAAGAAGGGAGGAAATAAGAAAGGAAGGGGGAAAGAAGTAAGACGTTAGAGGGGAATGATAAGGAAAAAAGTCAAAGTGAAGGAGAAAAGAAAAGGTGAATGTTATGGTTTATGACTAGTTGTCCCCCAAAGCCTCATGTAGTCATTGGGTGGGGACTTCTACAGTTTGAGACTTGATCCATGATCCCTGGGATTATGGGTTTTAGTACTGATGGGATTATGGGTGTAGCCTATAGTGGAGGCTGAGGTGGAGAGCCTCAATGGAATATAAAGAGACAGAGAGACAGACCAGAGCTGTTGCTGTGGCTCTCTGCTGCCCTGATTGATTGGCTGCCTCTGCCACCATTTTGCTGCTGTTCTGCCGCCATGAACTGGATGCTCTCTGCCCTGTTCCACTCAGCTTTGGGCCAACTGAATATAGACTGAAACCTCCAGTAACTGTGAGCTAAATAAATCTTTCCTTCCTTCATTTTGAGGGTCGGGTATTTGTCCCAGCAATGATAGAAGAGTAAGTAAGACAGTGAAAAATTCTAATTTAGAAGCCTGCTCCCAGCCCTGGCTCCAACTTTCACCTAAAGTCACCCAGCGGTGGGGCTTGGAGCCGGCTCTCTCCAGGTCAGCACTGAGCCTTCGCTACCACTGCAGCCTGATTCAGCTCAGTGGTACACGGTGCGGCATCCCATGGTCATCACCACCTCGCGAACGCTTTCCCTTGTCCTCTTCATGCCTTGTACAATTCTGACTCCTTTAGAAACAGCACAGAAAGCTCTCTGAGGGCACCGCCTCATGCTCCCACTTCCTCTGTGTTGCTTCTCCTGTCGTGGAGCAGACGGGAAGGACACGGGCAAAAGTTTCGGTTCCAAGTTAAATCCTTACTTTTCTCACTACTGGCAAAATCCCGTTTCTGTTTTATATCACAGTCCTCTTACCCAGTCAATTCCAACAACTCTCCACAAGGTTATTTAAAAGTGAATTTTCCAGTTACTTCTGAGCACTGACTTACGCCAGTTGCACAGGGAACTACATCTCGCAGTCACTGTCATCACTGAGTTTCTCTTTGGCATATTAATCTGCTCCTTATCTTACTCTTTGTCTCCACCAGCACATCAAAAGGAGGCAGTAGCTCTGAGGCTGAGCCAACATGGGAAACTGAAAACATAACTGTGAACATCTGAAGAGCTTTGTCTGTGCTGTTCGTCTGTACACAATCATTATTTTTAGTATGATTCTGTCTTCTCTGTTAGACTGTGAGATCATTTGAGGAAAGACATAACTACTGTGAATCTCTGTATCTGTAGAGTTTTGGTCTGGATTCAGCACTTAGTAGCTCCTCAATAAGACTTGTGGAATAAATACACAATAAATGAATACTCACTATTGTCATGGAGACATCGCTGTGCAGCAGACTCTCTCAACACAGAGGAGCTATTACCAAAGCTATTTGGCCAGTCTCCAGTTGCACTGACATCCCATTTGTAAGTCAATGTTTATGGATACTACAATGCAATTTTGTAAAGATCAGGGAATCGGGATTAATGCAGACTAAAAGGTAAGTGAGTAGCCAAGTAGACAGAGGTAAGTAAGCTTGAGGCTGTGTAGCTCCTGAATCTTCTCTCTTTGGAACAGCTGGATCCATTCGCTTTTTTCCAGGACCAACTTTCTCATCTCTCACTTGAAGTTCTGAAGCTACAAGGACTAGTTGCCTTGCCCAGGATATTCTTTCTTGATGCTCTTGGAAGTATGGTCTTTTGATTGTCACTTTCTCCTAGAAGTCCACGAGCTATTGCTGGATATAGTCCAGTGCCAATCTCTTATTATTACTCTTAGTTACACTATTATTATTATTACCGCACATTACAGTGCTGCTTTTTTTCCAAGTTATTGGTCATTAAAGTAGATGGACACAAAAGGAGAGAAAACTAGAAGCTCATATTGTTAAGGAATCTATTATCCACCCATCACTGGTCTAGACAACCAATACATACTGCTCTAATTCTCATAACACAAAATAATTTCTGTACAAGGACACTGGGACCCACCAAGATTAAGTAACTTGTCACAGAAGTAGCACTTAGCAAAATAATACAGTTTTTTTATTCTGCCTCATAAGATAAAACTACATCATTTCTCTTTAACTTTCAAAACTATGCTTTAACCAAAGAAAATACTAAATTATTATGCATCCTTATGAGATATGGCATTCCATTGAGAATATAGCCAGATAAAAGTTGGGTGTTTGTGAAAATTAATCTGATTACTAAACACAATCACAGTAAAAGATTTCCCAGTCCTGGTAGGAGGCCCAGAAAAGAATCCAAAAAAGCTGTGTACAAAGCTCTTATTTTTTATGAATTTACTTAAAGAACAAATTAAATTCACATTAAAATACTGTTTTAACTGACAATGTTTTAAATTAAAATAATATTTAACCAAGAAATCACTGTCCTCTTGGGTCTTTGTAATCAAAGCCTTCTTACAATCTATTCATCTCCATTCCACTGGATCCCCACTTTAGCAGAGGAGAGAAAACAAATTAATTTTAGTTAGATTTAAAGAAGAAATCTTTGCTTTGCAACCCAAATTCTTAAGTGTATGTTTACCTCTGTTATAGAATAACCAGAAAGCTTTCTTAGTTACATGTCCAGGTGCCTCTGAAATTAAGGGAAGCCAAATTAACTTAATGGAAATCAAAAACAGTGCATGTAGTTTACTTGGACTAACAAGAGGTAATTAGAACAACATGATTTTATTCTATGATGATTCACAAGAGTCACGTTAGCATTTGGATTGCTGCCTAGTGTAGGAGAGATGCATCCGATACCAGCACTGATTAGATAGAAATGAAGCTGGTCATTGAGCTGAGCATTATGAAAATTGTCTCGCATTTCTTACAGTGCACTAAATAGGCTTTAAAAGGCTAACAGACTATGATTTCTTACATATAATTGCATCTCTCATATTTCCAAGGGAGAAGAATACAAATCTATTTCCTGTATTCTTTCTGACAACATTTCTTGGGAGTCAGTCTACTGTTTTGTATAAAAACAAAAGTGTTAGAAATAAGATTTCCTATTACAGGAAACAAAATATGTGACCTGATTCAGGGGAAACAGTTATTGCGGGGCAATACTTCTCCACTGCTTCCAAAGACTAAAACTACACTGCCTTTGCGTGGCCCTCAGTAATGTCTAACATTGTTACTGAAGACCAAGTCAAGAACTTCTTCTATGGATAGATTTACTAATATCTCATCAAGACTCCTTTGGATGTTAGCCGGTTGTGTAAAAATGAAACAACAGTTGGCAAAAGAGTTATTACATTGGGATATTTCAAGTTAACTGAGTAACTGATTATCTTCTATATGCCTCACATTCCCTACACAATTCTCTCTCTACCTCTTTCTGTGTGGATCTGAACTGATGCTTTGTTTGTTTTGTTTTTTTTGGGGGGGGGGGGGTTGGTGGTTTTTTTTGTTTTGTTTTGTTTTTTTGGGGTTTTTTGTTTGTTTGTTTTGTCTTTTCATTTCCACCAGAGTGGTCACCTTGAAGGCATCAGAGAGCTGCAGAAGAGTCAGGAATCTCTTCCCCCATTTCTTTCCTACTATTTAAATAGTTGCTGGAGTGCATTAGGGAATAATGAAAAGGAGAAAGTCTGTACATGTTCAGTATAGGTGCAAATATTTTCAACTATCTGAGATCCTGGGTTGATTACATTCATAGGTGTGGAGTCCATGGATATGCAGACTGTGTCTGTTTCTTTATATTCACTGGCACACAACTAAATTCACTTCAATATAGCATTTGTTCACTCTTTGTATCTTTTCACCAGGAAAAGCATTTGCTTTTCTTTTTAATGCATATGTTTATACTGCTATGGACATGAAAAAAAAAAGCTGTCAGATTTTAAAGCCTGAAGGCTACTTGAAACACTAATTTATCAGAAGACATCAAGTGAAAAGCCTGAGTCTTACACTGAAGTCCCCATGCTGTCCCCATTCACCATCTGCCTACAGGATCCTCTCCAGCTCTTTTATGTGCTGATACCTCAGTTTTCTAATATATAAAGCAAGTAAGCTGGCAGCACTTCTCTGAGGAGCCCATCTCCACCTTCCCCTGTCTCTGCTCCAAGGGTCTATTCCACCCCCATGGACTCCCCATAATTTTCACAATTTCCAACTATTTTCATACCAAACTTCACAGTTTATGTATCCATCTGTACCCTTTTATAATTTTGTATGCCAGGTGCTTAGGATATAACTTCAATGTCTTTTTTGCATTGATCAGGTAGGGTCAAGTTCAGAGCTGAACTGTCACCAAGCATAACTTGCTGGGAGCTATGATGAAAACAATAATAATTTGTGCATCCCAAAGATACAGGCAATTTTAACAGGTGAAGGTTAGTACAATAGGTTGGAAATAATTAGAAAATGAAGTATGTATAGGAATAATTGGTAGTGTCCTTAGTACATCTTGGTAGCTATGCAGTCACAAATCATACTCAAAGTGTTGCACTCAACCTCCTCCTGTAGGATGTGCACAGCCCTCCTAATTAAGGTCAAAGTCCTAATTAAGGTCAAGTTCCACCAGTGGCTTTGAGGAGATCTAGGTTTATAGTAATAAAGCCTGGTTTTAAAATTCTTTTCTGAGAAATAAAATTTCTCATATGGGCTGAGCAGGCCACACACACAAAAAAAAATTCTTATCTTGAAAAACATGATGATGCCAACTTATTCATCTACTATAAAAAATTGTTATGAGTCTTAAAGAAGGAAGTTCTGTTGTGGTATGTATAAAAACCACTGAAAGTGACGGAATCTATACTTTTCTATTCAATTTTTAGGTAATTCATCTTCAGAAAACTTTAGCTTGTCATATTTCTTCCAAAGATTAAAGTGAAAAAATGTAATAGATGGCTACTATGATTGTAAGAAAATCTGCAAGAGTTATTAATGATAATTATTCAAGGTACGATATTGAAAATCTTCATAGAATTAACTGAAGAATTAAAATAGCTAATATATAAAGAGATGATTGAATCAATGCCAAAATTTAAAATATAACTCCAGGAAAATATTACTTTTTAAAAAGTGAAACTGAGCCTTATAGATGAAAATTGAATTCTAAGTGTCAACATACCCCTAAAATAACAAGAGTTCAAAGAATGAGCTAGAAGCAGCTCTGCACTCCGGGATAACAACTATCAGTAACAACCAGGACAAATGCTTATGGACACCCTACTTTAACAGCTTACCAAGAACTAAAACTGTGCCCCCGTGTGTTAATCAGCATCGCCTTAACAGCTATACTGAGTCAGGTTCTCCTAATATTTCCATTTTGCAGGAAAAGGCCAAAAAGACCAAAAAGACTGAGTGACTCATCCAATCCCAAAAGTGAATGATGGAGTGCGTCATTTCTGCACAGAGACCTGTGAGTTCTGTAGCAATGCACCTGCCTGTCGGAGGATTCATTTATTGAAGCTATTCAGTTACTGAATAGTTAAGCATTAATTACAAAGGGAACAAATGCCCCAGCCAGTAGAGCTGTTGTTAGTGGTTGTTTTACTACCAGACACAGATGGACAGATAGTGCTAAACTTCATTCAGGTCATACAAAAAGCTATGAACCAAGCTAGCAGCTTAACTCAATGCAAAGAGACCCCTGTTTAGCCCAGGTTTTCCTGATGCTAGATACCATCGGTACTAAGCAAGCTGCTTCTGCTGACCTCCATATCCCCATTAAGTTATTATATATTATCATATTACAGCCTCAATACAAAATGGCTGACAAATTTTGTTTTCTCATTATCTTACATACGTTAAATTATAATTGTATAATTAAATGATCTGGAATTGTTTCTTCATTTTTTTTTTTCAGTCACATGTTTCTACCAGTTTGTTTGTTTTTTTAATTTGTTCCTGATTAGGTCACTTAGGTACTTTGAATTTCACTCAAGTGCACTTCAATATTTACATAGAGGCTAGCAGTAAATTTGGGAAGGAAAATTTGTATTAAATGTTGCTGTATTTAGCTAACAATTTTATTTTGTTTGTTAGTCATTGTGCATGACGTTCAAGTCAGTGTGCTCAGTTTACCAAACTACAGAAGATAATTAAATGTACATCAAAGAGATAAAATAAACTTGTCAAAGAAACTAATAGCTTAGGAAAATTGTCAAGGCCTGAAGGTAAATCTGATATGAATTGTCCCAGAGACTTGCAACCCAAACAGTAACGTAACTGTAGCACTGATATTATTACAAAGATTGTTAGAAACGCAGAACGCGAGGCCTTTTCTGGATGGATTAAATCAAAATACAAATTTTCATCAGGGTTTGAGAAGGAGTCTTTCCTAGCACACTGACAATTTTATTACCTGCCTACAAAACACTGAAGCCCTTGACAAACGCATGATAATCTAAATTTAGCAAAACTGAGGTCTTAAAATAATATTGAAAATGTATATTCATTTCAGAATTAACTATTATTAGGAACTATTCTTTAAAAGTAACTCTTTATTTTGTGGGTAACTAAACAAAATTGTGATTCATGTAGACATGTGTTCATATACATCATGTAAGTAGGTATATGTACATAATATATGACATATGACACGTGACATATGACATGTAGTATATAGCATATAACATAATGTATAATGCACATAAAACGTAACTATAGGTTTTTATTGGACTACACCATTCTTCATCCCTGAGGCTAGAGGAAAGCAATGTATCTTCATCAAATCTCCAACTTAAGTGCGCACCACTGCCTATTAGAAGCACCGCAGTGCCACCTGCTGAAGCTGCCACAGAAACTTCAGCGAAGCTTTGCACTTGGTTTCTTCTGTCAAGGGAGTGTCATTGTAGTTTTACTGTGTGGCTCCCGATATTACTAGTTTCCTAGGACCATTTCACCCAGTGCTGCCCCTGTGTTTATGAAGCTCTCATAGGGTAGCTAAGCTTTATCCCATTATGATCAGATGAGACAGATTTTAAGACCAGCTTCAATACATAAAACAGCTTATATTTACTGTACTGTAGGTATAGATGTACAAATACTATGGCTATTGTTTTAATTTATGGTTTACAACATAAAATCAGTATCACAGGTGCACCTCAGTGACCAAAAAAAAAAAAGGCTTTGTGGCTATGTTCAAGGAGCAGGTATGTGACGCCCAGGAGCAATACATTTCTCATTTCCCATTTCTTGTCTGTGTGTTTGCATGCAAAGGAAACTCTCCTCTAGATTCAGTATTTTAAAAGTTAACGTCATAAATACTTTGCATCTCTTTTTTAAAGTTAGGTTTCCTGGTACAATTTAGATATGCATAGAGATCACATTCATCGTAGGCGATGTGCTCGTGATGTGCCTTCGTCCCTCCTTTACCCCTCACACCCTACCCCCCTCCTCAACCTCTCTTCTCTTCCTGATGGAAAAGGCTTTGCTTCCATTTTATCCTTTTTTGATTCATTTGACTCATCACCAAAAAGGCACCAATTTAAACATCCTTGAAACTAAAGGTAGCCTGAGATGCCAGAATGAATTCAAGTGAAAGGACCTTATGCATTTCAACATTTCACCTAAAATGCACCAAATATTTCCACGACTTAATGAAGAAAATCTTTCTGACTTTTTTGTGTTCTTTTTATTTCCCATAATGTCATGTATGTGTGGCATCATTTAAAAAGATCCACTGAGAAAACACAGTTGCTGCTTACCATAAATATTTCAATTCTCTAACATTGTATGACTTCCTAGTGAAAGAGAATTCAAAATACCTTAATGTGAAATATAACTAAAGAATTTTTCTATATCTCACCTTAAAGGGCTTCAGCCTCTGTGGACTGATAAGGTAGCCTCAACATTTGCTAAACTTAAAGCAATGAATTAAACTGAAAATTTCTGGAAATAGTATACACTTTCAAATCTTAAAACACCAATTCAAGGTTTTCAGAGATGACAAAACATAAAATATTCAAAATAAACGAGACCAAGAAAAATTGACTTTTAAGAGCTCCTTTCAGAAAAATTTGCATGAAATTATTCCACTTTATTCTTCATATTGAGTTTAATTACTATAATAAAAATAGGTGTACATCCAGAACATGATTTAATTGAAGGAAACTAATTAAGATTTTCATACATTTCTAGAAAAAAAATTCCATCACCTAATATTAAACAATCAAGGAAGACTTTACTCAGGAATATTGTCAAATAAGAAGGAGACTAGCCAGGCATGTTGGTGCTTGCCTGTAATTCCAGCAATTAGGAAGCTGAGGCAGGAGCATCATCTCAAGTTGGAGACCAGCCTGGGCTACAAAGTGAGCTCAAAGCCAGCATGAACTGCGTAGTGTGACACTGTCTCAAAAACATAAAGGAGAGAGAGAGAGAGAGAGGGAGGAAGAGAGAAAGGGAGAGGCACAGAGATTCATTTCTGCTGAAACAAAAGGTTGGGAAGAAGGTTCTTAAGCTCTGAGGTCTCTGGTGGAGAAAGTACTGGCAAAGAGTTTCATGAGTAATTAGTTGATCAGTTCACCTGTGTCTGCAGTGGGTAATTAGCTAACCTAAACTCCCACATTCTCGCAGAGAGAAAAGGATAAGACCCAGTCTTCTTTGACATTTACATTTTAGAGAAATGACCCCCAGATCCTTGAGGAAAGTATTTTAGTGTTGAAACACTGAAGAGGCTACAAAATTTGCATTTCTGTGAGGAAAAGAAAGAACTTGTAAGTTTTCTAACGGAAGTGCTCTAAGAAGAGTACAGCCAGGAGCTACAGTTATGAAGAAACTTGTCTAATGTTTAGGTGAGGTGAAAAGGCTGACTTGCCACAGGGTGATTAGTATCGCAGAAGCATATTAATAAGCTGCTAGGAAGATACTATTGCTTCCTGCATTCACAGATGAAGGTGATAACCTAGATTTTCTTTCCTGATTCATAAACTTTCCCTAACATTAAAACAGAAAGAAAAACTTTATCCTATAGTCATGTTATTAAAATAATTGAATAGCTTTACAATAGGTGCTGATTTTTTTTTTTTTTTTTTTTAACAAGGTCTCACTACACAGCTCGAACTCATGGTGATCCTTCTGTTCTCAGCCTTCCAAGCACTGGGATTGCAGGTGTGCATCACCACACCCAGGGGCGGGACCAGAGCATCATGTGGTACCAGGGATCGAACCCTGTACCTGCTCCAGTCCACTGAGCTATCTCACCAGTCCTACAATAAGGTGTTGAAAGAAAACACTCACTTAAACATCAGCTATTAAGAGCCAGACAAATGAAGTCAGTTCTCTTGAAGTTATACAGGTGATGTTCTTCTTTGTCATGATGTAACTCTTGTTTTATCTTAAATTACAAACTGTATTTTATTGTCTTGTGTTTAAAAGCCCCACTTCAAATAGTTTGTTAGATAGTGTCCTAAAACCCTTGTGCTAAATTCAATGCTCCATCTTTTCTTTTTTTTTTTTTTTTTTTTTTTTTTTTTTTTTTTTTTTTTTTTTTTTTTTTTTTTTTTTTTTTTTTTTTTTTTTTTTTTTTTTTTTTTTTTTTTTTTTTTTTTTTTTTTTTTTTTTGTCTTTTAGAGACTGGGTTTTGCTGTGCAGTTCAGGCTGGCCTTGAGGTCAGATTTGTAGCCCAGGCTGGTCTCAAACTCTCACTGATCCTCCTGCCTCAGCCTCCCGAGTGCTGGGATTACAGGCGTGCACCACCACACCCGGCTTCCATCATTTTTTATAACGTGTCTGCACCACTCTAGTTTAACTAAAAAGGTACAAGTGTTCCCTTTTCTCCATATACTCACCAGCACTTGTTACCTTTGATATATTAGTTATCTTCTTAGATGTGAAATGGTACCCCTTGGTTGTTTTGACTTGCAGTTCCTGCCAATGTTGGCTTGAGTGCCTTTCCCTCTATCTGTTGGTAATGTGCATGTACTCAAAGAAGAACTGCTTATGTAGGTAATTTGCCAATTTTTCATTGCATTATCTGTGTTTCTGTTCAGTTGTATGAGTTTCTTCTGTATTTACAATATTAACCTCTCAGGAAATATGCAATGTTCAAATAACTTTCACTTTCTGAAAGCTGTCTCTGTATTAGGTTGTGTACTGTTTGGAAGCTTATCATTTATCCATTTCTGTTTCTGTTGCCTGTGTTTTGAGGGTTGCATCCATGAATTCATTACCAAGATGAAAGTTCAAAAATTTCCCTCTATGCCTTATAAAATCTGTCTGAATTATCCTTAAAACTTAAAGATAGATTTCCCATAATATCTAGCAAGACTATACATCTAGATATGTAATGAGCCCTCCGTATTCATGTATTCAACCAAGGGTAGTTAAAAACTTGGCTTTATATGATTCACTTGTCATTATTCTCTCTATTAGACATGGTTCTCCAGGGAACCAAATTTTGTGTGTGTGTGTGTGTGTGTCTGTCTGTCTGTCTGTCTGTCTGTCTCTCTGCCTGCCTATCTGTCTTTCTTTGTCAGTATCTCTCAATATATGATATATAATATATATGATATATTACAACTATATATAACCATATATGTATACAAATATATGTATTTATTTATAGCATATGCATATATGCTATAAAAATGCATGGATTGCATTGGGTTCATGATCTCATAGGCTGAGAGAACCCACAATTCATCTCTGCAGAATAAAGAGCCACAGAGACCAGTACTCAGCCTAAGAACCTAGGAGCTGCAGAATGAGTAAAGACCAATGATGCAGCTCCAGCCCAGGATCCAAGGCCCCAAATCCCTGAAGGACTGCTAGTGCAAGTCTGTATCCACAGTATTCAGCATCCGGCTCTGCTCTTCAAGGGTAATAAGTAGCAATGCAAACCATATCCACTTGGGAAGAAAGAGCGCAGGCAAGAGTGTGAGTTTTCCCTTCTTTTCCCTTTATCTTCCCATCTGATTTCCCAGCCGAGGACTGGGTGCTGCTGCCCACATTCAGCATAGGACTTTCTGCCCAATTTTACCAACTGAACATGCCAATCTGCTCTGGGGGAAAAAAAAAAAAAAAAAAGAAAGAAAGAAATAAAAACAAAATACCCAAAACTAATGATCATAGTCCCTGCCAAGACATGTAACAACTATGTATAGCACGTACACCCTAGTAGGTATTATCAGTAATATAGCTATGGAAGGATGCACATATGCTATATGTGAATACTGTGCCATTTTATAGGAGGGGCTTGAATATCTGTGAGTGTTGGTAACTTCAGAGCATCTTGAAACCAACAATCTTCCATTGATACTGAAGGAAAAGCTATATATCCCAAAGCATGAAAGTCAGAAATTCAAAATGATTCATAGTCACTGAACTATTATTATAGTAACTAAAAGTGTAGACGCTGCATACTTGTAATCCCAGTGCTGGAGAGGCTGAAAACAGGAAGATCACCATGAGTCTAAGCTGTGTAGTGAGACCCTGCACAAAATAAATAAATAAATAAATAAATAAATAAATGTGAAAACAACTTAAAAACCTATTAACAAATGAATGAAGATAATATAGTATATGTATTAATAGAATATAATCCTGTAAAAAAAAAAATAGCTATTTGTGACAAGATGAGTCAACTTGGAGGACATTATACTAAGTAAAATAAGTGAGTTCCAATTAAAAAATACTATACTGTTCTACCCGAAAGATGCATCTAATATAGTTTCAGAGAAGACAAGAAAAGAATGGTCATTCTAAAGAAGCCAGGAAGGAGAGAATTAATTGTTAATGCGTATAAAATTTCAGTTATGCAACAGAAATAATTTCTAAAGCTCTGTTGTACAATATAGTGTTTCTTTAAGGATACATTATTGTGCTCTTCAAAGTCTGTTAGGGATAGGTTTTAGAATAAGCAAACAAAAACAAAGAAACATGAGAAAATTTAGAAAATGGTGGATATACATATTACTTTGTGGACACATACATGTTTCATGGACATATACATGTCTCTAAACTTATCCGTTTGGGTACAGATTTATTGTATATAATGTCTACAACAATTTTGCCTCAGTAAAATGGAGAGAGAGGAAGGGAGGGAGGGAAGGAGGGAGGGAGGGAGGAAAGAAGGAGGGAGGGAGGGAGGGAGTGAGGGAGGGAGGGAGGGAGAAGAGACAAAGACAGAGACAAAAAATCTAGAGAAAATATCAAGAAGGGGTTTGCAACTAGCCAAGTCAGAAAGCATTGCTTAATTCACTCTGTTCTTTCTGTTGGAACTTATAATTAAATATCTTTTAGATAGTCATGTTGCATTCAAAAGTCAAATTATTGTCATAAATCTATGGCCCGCAGTCATGACACTTCACTAGCATGCTTTAAGAATTTTATTTTTTTTATTTTATTATTTTTTTTCTTGTTTCAGAACTTTTGTTTATTTATTTTTATGGCCGGCTCAGCCTGCCCTGAGGGCAGGGCTGGCACAGCATGTGGTGCCGGGGATCGAACCGTGGTCCCTGTAGCCACCCAAGCTTTCCTAAGCAGGCGCTTTAGACCACTGAGCCATCCTGCCGGGCCCTAGAATGCTTTAATAAAAGGTTGACTATCATGCTTTAAAGCTTTAGTTGATCTATGTTATATTCACCAGAGAGATTCAAAATTTATCCAGGCTGTTTTCTCAAAATCAGAAAGCAAACCCAGGCATACTCTATCAGAAAGATAGTAAAAGGCATAGATGAAGAAGAAACATGTGAGATTCTCTCTTTAGAAGTAGGCATTACTTCTGCCTAACACTAACCAAAAAAGACACGACAAAACTCAGTTTCTGAGTGGGAAGGCCCTAGCAAGTGCATAGCAAAGGGATCAGATATGCGAACAAGTGAAAAATTAGGGAAAAGTAATTCAATTCATCACACATTTAAGGATATTCAATATTGAAAATTCTCTGTGTTTAATGAGACTTCCTTTTGTGCTCAAAAAATCCACAGCCTATTTTTCCTGGTCTCTTACTCTTACTTAATACCTTTTTTTTTGTTTTCTTGTAAAGCAACCATTTACTTGAGAGAGAATATAGCAGTAATTGAAATTACACTAGAAGCAGCACACATCTAAAAGACAAGAGTGACAGGCATCCCAAGCATAATTTTAGTGTCACACGTTGTTATCCTCACTGTCAAAAACATTCTGGAGGTTTCTAGTACCATTATCTAATTCATTCTGTGTATATAAGTGCATGGCTTTGCCCCTGCCATGCTTCCTATCTTTTCTGCTCGCAGTTTCTTCATTGTTTAACCCTTAAGTCCTTGATGTCCATTCAGCTGTATTATGGCTCTCCATTTTTATTTCTTCTTTTGCGCTCTTACACTAGGGAAACTATACAATATTTACACATGTAGGTCTGGCTTATTTCACTTATGAGTATATGTTCAAGATACATCCATTTATATATGAAGTCTTCCAGTTTATCATTCTTTATATCTGAGTAATATTCCATTGTATAAAAATACCACATCTTTTTAAACCATTCTTCAGATGATGGACATTTTGGTTGTTTCCAAGATTTGGCTATTACCAATTGGGCTGCTATAAACACTGGCCAGCTACAATTTGTATATACTTAGATTTCTAAATATGTAAAAATGTATAACTGCTTTTATCACATTCTACAGACATTTATTAGAATATAAATTTATTAGAATATCAATGAGTGATAGAAAATGCCAATTCCAAGTTAAGTCTAGGATGTTTGATACTCAGAAAGACAATGATGTCATGCTCAAGTACCTATGTTATAGAGTAATAGTATCACTAAGCTTTTCTTCTGGAGGGTTAAGAATATAACTTTACAGATCAAAAATTAGAGAAAAAGAATGGGCTACAAAGATAACCAATATTTTGGCCCTAGTCCTAGGTCAGTGAGGACTCAAGACATAAGAGAACCTGTGCTGTAACATCCTATAACTCAGCGGTGTCCCAAATTTTCTGTTCAAGGAGATTATGGGGCCACAGAAGAAAGGGATTGAAGATATATAGTGTGCCAAAGGAGAGTCACCTAGAAAGAAAACATTCTCTCAGGCTTTCACAGAGAGCAAACTGATCAAGCAATGGCCATGACTCATCCAGATGGCTGACTCAGACAACAGATCTACAAAGCACTGAACATGGTTCCAAAGTAAATCATGAGGGAATTTGACTGACCTTGGGAGATACAAAAGTCACGTGTTTTGCTGTACAGGTTTTCCTTTAAATTGCCCTTAACCACCCAGCAGAAAAGTTTAACCACAATGCATAAAATGGAAAGCTAGATTAGAATGCTGAGCTGTACAAGGTTTAAATCAACAGCTTCCAACATTAGCAGTTTTATCAGTAACCCACTGTGATCATCAAACATTGGATTGTGCATACAACTACTTCCTCTTATTGGTACAAAAAAATTTGTACCAATAATGATTAGGAAAATTATAATGACTACACCCTGTGCTCTGTATAACTAAAAGGAGGATGACAATATGCATTGTATCAAATATTGGAAATGTACAACTAGCGTGTTTTGAAACTGTCACATTGTTATTTCTTACTAAAGGTAATAAAAAAAAGGAAATGTACAGCCTAATAGAAATCTACTAGAGCAAGTATAAAGATTTCTGAAAGAAATACATGCAGTGGATATTAAAGAACAGGCACTAGTTACTGAGTGAATATGGTAAAAGAAAGCATTCCTGGCAAAGGGAAGAGGATAACGGGAAGACAGAATTTCGAAAACACAGAACATATAGAGACAGATGCAATTTCATTGGAGTTTTGAATACATGTGACTAATTTGAAAATATATTTGGTGAAAATATAGTTTGTGTATCCTTTTCTAAATGCTTATCCTCGTCTAACCTTTTAAGTATTAATGGCCTTTAGGATTTCAACTTTTCCTCCTCACGTTTCTACTTGGTCAACCTTACTTCAACATCCAAGTTTCAGCCCACATCTCATGTATATTAATAAGCAGCTTCCTTTTTTTCACAACTTCTAGTTTCAATGGGTTTCTAAATTGGATTTAGAATTTTTTCAGTATATTTTCTATTTAAGTTTCCCTACTTCAATACCTTTTTTATATTCCTTACCTCAGTATGAGCATTACTCAGTCACTTAGATAGAATACTTAGGTTTCCTAATGTCGATCATTTATCAAGTTACATTGAATCTGCCTCATAAATATTCCATACATTGCTTCCTTACTTTTGCATTTCCACGTCATTCTCTTAGACCAGATCACCAGCAATCTCCATTCTCCAGACTTGCCTCCCATTCCCAGTATTTTCATTGCCAGAATAATCTATCTAAGCTGAATTATTGGATCATATCATTTCTCTATTTAAATTGCTAACATATATTTTATACTATCAAAGTTATCCTATCTGGACATTCATTAATTTCAAAAAATTGTCTTGAATGCTTACTATGTGATCAGCCCTGTTCTTATTGGGGAATAGCAGTGAGCACCAAGGACACTAGTGTCACTGAGCTCACTTTCTACTGAAATTAAAATAATAGGACAAATAGAGAAAAATGCATCATATAATCCAAGAGAATGGCAAGCACTACAAGGATGAAGTGAAGAGGAAACAGTAATGGGATAAAGTGTAACTAGGTGTGCAGTGTCAATTTCAGACTTCATTTAGGAAAGTCATGATGGTGACTTGATTATTGACTATTATTGTAATAGTGAAGACATGATTAAAATCTTGATGAGATAAATAGTATCCAAAGAGCTTAGAGAAACTAGTTGTTAAATATATATATATATCTGAGCCATTTGTAGGAAAATGGGTGCACCTTGGGTCCACAATGTTAAGGGAAACAAATCAGACACACAAACAAATACTGAAATACTGCATGGTTTCTTTACATGAGAAATCCAAATTATAGAAAACAAAATAAAAATAAGCACCACTCTAAAGAGATCGTTAAAAAAATCCAACATGGCCCATATGATTGGATTTGACTAGTACAGAAAGCCCTTTCTAGTCCTCTTCTTCGTCCAGGGGGCTTATATTTGTAACCCCATGGATAAATTATCGGAATCCCATCAGTTTAATTCCAATCTATCATACCCAGTAGAATCTACTACAAGAATAAAGAGGTACACTAAGGCATGTTTGTAGTTATGGACAGCCAAGGGGTCTTAAATCCATCCATATGATGGCTAGGAGGAACAAAGGCCTCGACTCAAGCCCAAACCCAGGTTTTATTCATTCATGAAGGAAGGAGTGGCTTGAGGATGAGTGACTATGAGAATGCCTGGATGTAGCTGAGTGCTATGAGCAGGGCTAGGTAGAAGGCCTGAAACCACCTCTGCAATATGCAGAGACATATGAAGGAAGAATAATCTGCAAAACCAACTGAAGCAGCATCTGATGTTTTGGAGTCTGGGCTTCAGCTCTGATCTCCAGGCACAATCCCAGCCTATAGCATTGAACATTGACTCTGTATCCACACAAGGGATTAATGGCCTGTGAAACATTCCCACCCTCTTCAAAGGCTACCATCAGTACATCTATGGGACTGAAATGCATTGTTTAAGGCCAACTGAAGGGGTAAGGAAAAAGTCCCGGCCACTCTGTACATGTTGGTTCATGGAAAGAGGGTCACGTTCGGAAAAAATGGAGACAGCCAATCCTCTTTCAAGAAGAGTCTCTCAAGTGGTCCTCCACAGACTAGAACCCATTTTGCCAACACAGTAAGAGAAAAATATAGAGCCATTAGAAAGCCCGCAACCTGGGCTCAGCCCACATCCCACATACTATTCAAGTGAATTATAATGGTACCCACAAGAAACAAATAGACACCTGAGCAGTTCTAGCTCATCCTCTCTGTGGCCTACACTTTGGCCACAAGGTGACAGACCAGGTGAATCCTGGTCCAGAAAGAAACTTGGTGAGCAGTAACCTCAAACTTAAAGCAAAATAGCCAAAGTCAGAGCCAGCAATGGATCCAATGCATCAGCAGAGTGCAAGCTAAGATATGTGAAATTTTCCCATCGCTATGGTTTGGATATGTCTGTTGCTTTGTTGTTGTTTCCTTAAGAAATTACTGCTTCAGAACATTTATCTCCAGGGATGGTGGGAGTTTCAATACATGAGACTTCATGTGAGATGGCTGCATCATTTCAATAGGCCCTAATCACACTACTGTGTTCTTACAAGCAGGGGAGATTTGGATGCAAAGAAATAACCCTTTTACAGGAAAGACGATATAAAGATTAAGTGAGAACATTAAAAATTTACTTTCTGAGTGGTTTCAAAGGATAAACTCATTATTATGTTCAGAATGCTATGCCATGTATGTCAAAGAACAAATTACTCCCATTTATTTGAGGCTTTCTGCGTTAGCCATCATCTCCTCTGGCCTAAGCCTTCCTCGTCTTTATAACTACCATTCTATTCTCTGCTTCTTTGAGTTAGTTATTCTCATCATCTCATCACAAAATATAAATGCTTGAAATAAATGATATATTAATTATCTTCATTTAATCTACGCACATGTATGCATAAATCACAAATTACATTATACTACAAAAGTATGAACAACTATAATTTTTGAAGTTGCACACAAATTAAAGAATAAAAGGCTATAGTTAGGATCAGAATTAGAAATTGTTTGGTTGATATATGCATTGTACAGCTAATGATTTTCATTTGATCTTTTTCTTTTAAACCCCATTACCTAAATTATAGTATTACTTGATAAAAAAGACTATTGATCAAAATTATTGTATGAATCTTGTTTATTATTCTGAAGAAAAAACTAAATACAATGAGACTATTGTGTAGAATCCATGCAATTGCTGCTGCTTCCAGAGCAACTGATGAAAAACAGAGAAGATTGTGTCTTTCCATCAAGAAAACAAACCCACCAACACCCTGATGACCTCTGGCCACTAGAACTAAGGAGCAATATATTTCTCATTAACGTCATCTAAATTTTGTGACACAGGAAATTAATGCAATGCCTTTTTAAATTTGTTTTTTCTTATTTCAGAATCTTTGTTTGTTTATTCACTCACTTCCATGGCCAGCTCATCCCACCCCGAGGTCAGGGCTGGCGCCACATGTGGTGCCGGGGATCGAACCGAGGTCCCTGAAGCCGCCCAAGCCTTCCCAAGCAGGAGCTTTAGACCACTGAGCCATCCCGCGGGCCCCTGCAATACCTTTTGACATGTACAAAGATCAAGCAATTTTTGTAGCATATTGTGATATGTAATAAGAAAACATATATCACCTTGAATTATATTACAAAAGAAATTATGTCAAATTTGCTACCTTTAAATTTTAGAGTTTTAATATTTTTAAGTTGTGCCTGATAGTCTACTTCTCTGCATTTTTAAATAACATTCAAGCACATATTAATATATTTCTGCCAATTAGAAAAATCAAGTGATTCGATGAAGTCTGCGATGATCACGTTGACAGGAAGGGTGACTTTTTATTTTGTATTAGAAATTTTTCATGCATTGGACAAGCTAGTTCAGAAGTTCTATGAGTCTGGAAAAATTCGGATCTGTAATTTATAAAAGAAAAGTATTTCCTGAAAAAAATATTAAAGTGAAAGATGTACAGTGAGAACAATCGATATTAATTTCTCCAACCTCTCTGACTATATTTGATTACATAAGATGCCTCTAAGTGAAAGAACAGCTGCAATAGGGCCCGGGAATGAAGCTTAGTGGCATGCGCCTGTCTGGTGATCTGCCTGAGATCAATTGTCAGTGCATAAAAAATAAAAATAAAAAGACCTGAAGAGTAACAGCAATAGTATGATTTTGTGATTTAAATTCTGTTTCGTGTTTTTCTCAGCAACTGCAACCATAAAAGAAAATGACCAAATAACAAAAACTTTCATAAGCCAGCCTCTGAATTTTCATTCTTAGCCAAATTAAAGGAAAACCTACTTGAATAAATTGTCAGAAACAATTTTTAATTATAGATCACTAGGTGATTTTTGCCATATTATTTAAAAAAGATGTCAACATAAGCACAACAGTGTTATAACAAAATTTCCTGACTGTCACTCCTGTCTCAGGCTCCCAAGGCCTGGGATTACAGGCATGCCTGGGATTCTGGGGCCAGCAGGGAATGTGGTACCAAGGATCAAACTTGGGACCACAAGTGCACCAGGCAGGCACACAGACTCCTCAACTATCTGCCCTGTCTATCAGTAGATTTGAAAATGAAAAGATTTAATTCTTCCTTCTGCCTCTCCCTTAGTCATGTAACTTTGTTTGTGTTCCCATTCTGACTTTAAACTAGGTTTGTTTTCCTTGTGATTTGTTATGAACATGAGATGTTAACAAACACCATGCCAGTAAAGACCGGAAAATTTCTTGTGTATAAAATTTGTTTGAGTTTCTCTTCCAGTTGCTTAAATATTCCTCAATGAATCCTTGACGATTGATAATAGATAAGGTTCGCTCAGACCAAAACTGACCAGATAAATGGAGGTGGGGTTGGTAACCTAAACAAACATGAGCTTCATGATCTTATTTTTCCTTTCTATTTTATTCTGGTTGCAGTAAATAAATATCCCAATTTGAAAATGCCCTCCCACAAGTTTTATATCTAAAGTTCTTTAAGTGTGTTTTTTTCATTTTTTTATTTTTATTATTATTATGGCTGGCTCAGCCTGTCCTGGGGTTGGGACTGACACTGCATGTGGTGCCTGAGATCGAACTGCATTCCCTGAGGTTGCCTAAGCCTGTCTCAGCAGGCGTTTTAGACTGCTGAGCCATCTCACTGGCCTAAAATTCTTTTAACTTTGGAATGAAAGTTCCAAGTGGCCGAAGATGTTATTATCCTCATTCTCATTCGAAATCATATCTAGCTCTTCTACCATAGTATCTGGTCAATAACTATGGCTCAATAAATATGTATTGACAAACAAGCCCTTTCCTTCTTATTCAATCTTATCATTTTCAAGTTCTAATTAATCCCTCAACTCACCCATGAAACTAGTTGTCTTAATTGTTTGGGAATCTAGCAATAAAGAATTTGAGAGACAAAATGGCTTAAATATGAGAAATTACTTTAGCTCAATAATAGCTCAGAAACCTAGGAAGTCCAAGACATACCCACTCCTCACTTTGCCACTCTTTTCCTCCTTATCTTAGTTCTTTTCCCTTTTGGAAAAGTCCGGTCTGTCTCCAATTATCTATCTTTTGTTTGTGCCCTTATTGTATGTAAACTTTGGTTTCCCTTATAAGGTAAATGAGGCTATATTTAGACCCATGTATCTGATTTATTTCAGGTAAACTTCTGTCTTCAAAGTATACTCATTTCCAATGAATAAATCAAATTTATCTTTTTATAGCAAATTAATACTGTTATAAAAATATATACGAACATCAATGTTTCTTTTCTGGCACATTTTCAGTCTTTACGTTCCTTCTTTTCCACTTTCATTTTTAGGATTTTGCCCCTTAAAAGAGGTTTTGCTTTAGATTGTTAATTATTAAGTGTCTTGAGGTTCATCATTAAGTTATTTATGTGAGCTAGGCTAGCTCTGTTTTCCTAATGTGAATGTCAACTGTAAAAAACTTTCACTAGTAACACTGTTTCCTGCTGGGCATGGTGGCACATGTCTGTGGTTCAAGAACTAGGGTTTCAGGCAAGAGGATTACAGTGAGCTCAAGGTCAGCACAGCCAGACCTAGCCTTAAAAAAAAAAAAAAAAAAATCCCTACTTCCTTTGTGTTTCACAGGTTCTGCTATGTTCTTCAGGCATTGTGGGATTATAGGAATTGTTTAATTATTTTCTCATTTTTTTATGTGACATACTGAGTATCCACGAGTGAGTCACTAAGTTTTTAGGTGTTTAGAAACAACAATGTCTGTTGTTTCTCTCATGATTGATTTCTAGTTTCAGTACACAATGTTCTGATAGCATACAGAGTAATTTTGATTTTTTTTGTATGTGTTAAAGCAGACTTGTGGACTAGTTTGTGGCTTGTTTTAGTAAAGGTTCAGTGTACTCCTGAGAAAAATATATATTGTGTTATAGTTGGCTAGAAAACTTGTAGAGCTTTATTAAACCCATTTATTCAAAGAAATGGTTCAACTCATATTTCTTTGGTGATTTTCTGTTTAGTTGGACACATCTCTGTGAAAATGCAGCATCGCCATCATTACAGTTGTGTTGGTATTTACATATTCTTTCATGTCCAACGATATTTGTTTTAGGAATTTAAGTGCGACAATATTCTGTGTATATATATTCATAATTTCTCTTTCTTCCTGTTGAATTGTTCCCTTAGTTACCTAAAATAAAGTGGCCTTCTCTGCCTCTTCTGATCACTTTTAGATTTAAATTTATTTTGTCTCTGAGATCATCATGATTCCTCCTCGTTTTTTTTTTTTTTTTTTTTTTTTTTTTTTTTTTTTTTTTTTTTTTTTTTTTTTTTTTTTTTTTTTTTTTTTTTTTTTTTTTTTTTTTTTTTTTTTTCAGAACACCATGAATTGCCTTTATTTCGTATGCATCCACATTTCAGCAGTTAGCAGTCCTGGACAGTCAGTGGAATGACGCAACAGGGGCCAGGAGGCCAGGCCGCCAGCCCCAAGATCTGCTGCCTGCCAAACAGCTCCTTCAACCCTGCGGAACATGAGAAGCAGCAGCAGCAAAGCCCGAGTCCACACTAGACGTGTTCTTCTGTTCCAGTTCTGCCTACGCATCAGATCCAAATGGAGGCAAAGGTACCCAAAAGAAGACCTAAACGCCTGTAAAAACCTTCTTCAGCTCCAAATCAAGGAGGATGGGGAAATGAGAACAACCTAGATGGACCACTAGTCCCTAGGAGTGTCTTCCTGTGGCCTTCCTTGGTCTGCCCAGCGGGGTCCCGGGGCGCCGGCAGGGCGGCATGACCCTAGTGGATGCTCTGTTCACCTCGTCACACCTGAGCTGAGACATCAGCTGATAGTAGCAGCAGTAGCTCAGGGTCCGGTACTCATTGCTCAAGCTGGTGCAGAATTAATGACTGTGGTTCCAAAACTAAAGGAGGAGGTCAGAGACTCTTTCCAACCTTGCCTGATGGCTTCTGGTCAGAGGAAGGAAGAGGGGTGGAGAGTGCTGGGGGCTGACTACGTCACGAAGGAGAGAAGGAAGAGGGAAGAGCAGTACCCCTCGATCAAGGTGGTGGAGAGATGGGGAAAGCCCTGAATTCTTCACCAAATGCCAATTTCAGAGTGGGTTGGAGGGTTACACTCTATGCTTTGGCGGAGGATGGCAGTGGAGGAGAGTGAGATACGTAGATTGCTTGGAAGGCGTGACACTTAAGATTTAAAAAAAGAAAACAGGGCACAGGCAAAGCACCCCCACACCGAATAGCAATCACACAGGCAGCAACCTAAAGCCTTTACGTGGACTCAACCAGCCACCCAGGCCAGGGCTCCGTGGTGGAAGCGGAGCAGGGATGGGGAAGGCAGCGCCCTGGGCCATGAAATCAGCAGCAAGCTGATTGTGTAATGGGTCTTTTCACAAATAAGTTAGATGTGCTCCATCAGTCTATATGGGGGTCAATTTATATATCCTTTCTTGATCCCAGAAATGTTAATATATGGACAGTGCTTGCACCTGACAGGATGACTTGTTATAGTACAACTTATACATTCAAATGGACAAAAATTGATATGGTTTGCAGTATCTTAAGATCAACTGCCTTGAATGCAAGCTTCCTTTCCAGTACTTTGAGGTCTACAAGACATAACTAGAAAATTTACTGCGGTGGAAAAGGAAGACTATTTAAACTGAATTGGGATGAGGGCTAGTACTACTTTACCCAAGACACGAGTTGATTCTTAGCCTACAATACACTTGCACAGTATCCTGTTGTTTCTGCTGTCAGATGGAAAAGGAGAGGCAAGAAGGTTAAACACTAAGAAGAGAAGATTTGATATTCAAAAAGATATTGATGTTAAGCTCAAGTGCCTAAGTTATAGGAAATAGTATCATTCAGATTGTCCTCTGGATGGTTAACGACTTAAGTTGGCAGTCCAAATACTTAGAGAAAAAGAAGGGCTATAGGTATAGCCAATATTTTGACTCTAGCCTTTTAAGATCAGTGAGAACACAGGCTATAAAAGAGCCTGTACTTTAACAGCTTATAACTCAGTGGAGTCAAAAATTTCCTGCTCAAGATTATGAAGCCGCCAAAGAAAGTGATCAGTGGTGCACAGTGTGCCTAAGGAGAGTCACCTAGACAGAAAACATTCTCTCAGGCTTCCACAGAGAGCAAAATCGTCAAGCAGTGGCCGTGATTCATCCAGATGGCTGACTCTGACAAAATTTCCACAAATTGTAGTACATGGTTCAAGGGTAAACCCCGAGGAGACTTGACTGACCTTATCAGATATAAAAGTTACATATTTTTATAATATAGGTCTTGCTTTATCTTAGTCTTAACAATCCAACAGAAGTCTAACCATAAGACATAAAAAGGAAAGCCATATTAATATGCTGAGCTGTAAAAGGCTCAAGTCAATAGCCTCTGATAATGCCAGATGAGCTGATAACCCACTACTGTTAGGGAGTATTGGACTAAGTATACAGCTACTTTCTCTTTGTGAAGTGAAAAGAAAGATCTGTGCCAATGATCTTTAGACAAGAAATCATGTCTGCAACTTATGCTCTGAACAACTACGATGCAGACAACATTGTGCAATGTGTTAACTATTGTAGTTGTAGTAGTAGTAGTAGTAATAATAATAATAATAATAATAATAATAATAATAATAAATTTTTAAAAGATAAGGACTTTAAAAGATAAAGACTATGGGACAGGGACTGTTGGAGGATAGGAGGGAAGATACAGTAAAAGAAGGAACATGTCAACCAATATTTCCTTGCAAATTAAAACAACGTACTCACCCAAAACCAATAAAGAACAACAAAAATGTAAGTCAGTGGTTCTCAGCCTTTCTGATGCCATAACTCCGCAATACAGATCCTCGTGTTGCGGTGATCCCAAACCAAAAAATAATTTTTGGTGGCTACTTCAGAACTGTAATTTTGCTACAGTTATGACTTGGAATGTAAATACCTGATAGGCATTATGTATTCTCACTACTGCAAATCAAACATAATTTAAACAGTGATTAATCACAAAAACAATATTTAATTACATGTTGAGAAATATCTGTTACTAATTCAATAAATACCATTTCACCATGGCATATCATGGGTTTAAATATGTATTTTCCGATGGCTTTAGGCGACCCCTGTGTTTTGGTCATTCGACCCCCGCCGGGGTCATGACCCACAGGTTGAGAACTGCTGATGTAAGTGAAAATGGAAAATAGAAAAATAAAAAATAGAAGCAACAATAACCCCAACAAAACCAATTTAGTCATAGATATCCATATTTTCATATTTGTCTTAATAAATTTTTTATACAGACAATAGCTTTAAAGTTATTCGTGGACATTTAAAGAGCAGAATAAGCTTTGGGTCACCTACCCAACCTTCTCAGCCAACCTAGGACAAGGCCTTGGTACTTCTGTAGATATTATTCTGTGCTTCCTGGATTGGTACTCTGCTGGTCTATGAAATATTGCATGCTTTTCTTGGATTTAAATGAACATGAAGTTCTACTGATATGTACCTTCAGGGGTCCTTGTTCTATGGGATGAACCTGGGGAAATGCGGGCTTTGAGTGTCTCCCTCCAATTCCCTCCTGTAGATCTGATTTCTCCTGTTGAAACAAAATCAATCTATGCCTTTTTATAATTATCTGTTGAATACTGTAAAGAAGCCAAATAGTTATTCCAATCATCCTTTGGCGAATTACCAATTCTTTTATATTTTATGGGACATATTGGTGTTACTTCTTTTAGATTATAAGACCGATTATGACAAAGAATGTGTCTTATTGTGTGCTGTATATAATAGTTCCATCTATTGTGTACTTAACTGATAATTTCATAAAGATGAATCTCCTAAAAAAAACAGAAGAGCGCAAATCCATCCACTATAATAACAGCAATTACC
Source organism: Myocastor coypus (assembly GCA_004027025.1). Lineage (NCBI taxonomy): Eukaryota > Metazoa > Chordata > Mammalia > Rodentia > Myocastoridae > Myocastor > Myocastor coypus. Next base: position 12,658 of record PVJA010002868.1, on the reverse strand, counting down.
AAAATAACAATAGAAATAAAAATAAAAACCTTAGTAGCTGGGCGTGGTGGTGCATGTCTGTATTCCCAGCGCTTGGGGGCTGAGACAGGAGAATGGTGTGAGTTCGAGACCAGCTTGGGCTACAAAAGTGAGTTCAAGGCCAACCTGAACTGCATTAGTAAGACCCTGTCTCAAAAGGACAAACAAACAAATAAAAAGTCTCACCACAGTTGGTATAGTAGTAGTCCAGGCCTTCCACAGAGCTCCTCTTTGCTATGGTCAATCTCTCATTTCACAGTTTTGGGGACCATTGCTCCCTCCAACTTCTGCCTTGGTGTAGAGCACCCAGTACACCTATCTAAAGGACTCTGTAGGTGCAATTATCTTATTGATTTGGAAGATAAATGTTTTGGATCTTTCTGTATCTTTCCTCCACAATTTAACGCCTAGAAGAACACTATCCTAGATTCTGGTCACCATTATGTCTCAGCTCCACACACACAAATCATCACAACATCCTTCTTCCTGGCTCCTGGGCATCACCACTAGGAAATGCTTTCTGATTTTGTCAAGGAACCAGTGTTCACTTCTGCCTTTCTCAGCTAGGTGTTGCCAGGTGTCCTCTCACACCTTGGAAAGCTAAAAATTGTGAGCGAGGCATTAAATGGTCTGTGTACTATACACCTATTGTATATAGAGAAATCGATGGCTTGTTATTACTATTAGTATTTAAAACTGTGCCAAAGGAACCTTCTCTTTCTCCCTCTGTCTCCTTTTTGGCCAGCTCGAGGGAGGAGCATGGTGGTGTACAGCAGCGAAGTTTTACTTTATTCTGTTTCTTTTTATTGTTGTTCTTTCTTTTAGTCTTAGTTTGAAGGTTGTCTTATTTCAGCATCCGGCAGGGAGGACAGTGTGATTGCAGGTTCCCCAGTCCTCCAGTTGTCCTCTGGGAGGCTGCCTTGCTCTCCCACAGCCTGACCCCTTCCCTAGAAGGTGTGGGTGCTGGAGTTGGGGATGGGTACTGTCACACAGACATGAACCGGTTTCCCTTCCTCCACCTTCCTCACTTTGAGTTTAGTTCAGCTGGATTGTCCTTTCCTTGATTGTCCCACATCAAACTTTAGCTTTGGCCCCCAGCCCAGAGTACCTGCTTTCTCCAGCATCAAGTCTGAGGGCCTCACCACGTCTAGTGCCCTCTCTTCGTTCATGAGCTCTACACATTCATAATTCTAAAGTAAAAATTGCTGTTTTGTTGAGTAGGAAATTTTTAATATTTCATGAAATACTATAGTTCAGTAAATATCAACGGGCATATTTTTCAGTAATTGAACAAATTTATCAAATCCAGGCCTAAATCAAATAACTTACTTGTACAGCAAAATTCCAAAATAGTGTGGCTATCTGTAATTGAAAAATTATTTTTTTTTTTTTTGGCCTGGCTCAGCCCACCCTGAAGGTGGGGCTGGCACAGCATGTGGTGCCAGGGATCAAACCACAGTCCCGTGTACCTGCTGAAGCTTACCTAAGCAGGCGATTTAGACCACTGAGCTAACTCGCCAGCCCTGTAATTGAAAATTTAACAATTATATATTTTGCAACGCCCATTCATTTTGGAATTTATGTTATTGCTGCCATATTTCTCTACCAATACTGTTTAAAATAATTTACTTTAGCCCCTGTTTTACAATGGACATAGTATTTTCTATCCACCTGACTTCATTATGCATCCTAACAAGTCCAGGTGTCTTGCCTTTCTCAAAATGAAAAGTATGGTAAAAGCCGGGCGTGGTGGCTCACGCCTGTAATCCCAGCACTCGGGAGGCTGAGGCAGGAGGATCAGTGCGAGTTCGAGACCAGCTTGGGCTACAAAAGTGAGCTCAAGGCCAGCCTCAACTGCATATCGAGACCCTGTCTCAAAAAGACAAAAAAAAAAAAAAAAAAAAAAAAAAAAAAAAAAAAAAAAGAAAAGTATGGTAAAATGTGCAACAAAAGAAGAAATACAGTTGTTCCTTGTTCCTATTTCTTTAGAAGACATTCCTCTCACATGAAGAAAATCCTGTAAAATTCCTTCCATATCAACTCATCCTGGGGTTATGAATGTCTAATTGTGCTCTTTTCTGGGAACAAAAATTGATGAGGTGTCAAGAGATAAAAAAAAAAAAAAAAAAAAGTTAGGTTATTGTAACTGTATCAGAAAGTACTCATTCTACCATCAGATACTTGTAGGGAAATGAAGGAAAACAGATACATGGTCATAACTTTTTATCTAAATAACTTGGAGGAAGCACTGATGTCAAATCAAAATATCAAAATGAAGACAAAATTATTTTAAAAGAAAGACTTGGGGGATTCCAGCAAACAGCTGAAATAGTAGCTTCAGGAACTCCTCACCCAAATTTGCTGCTTCAGCCTCCTGGAGCAGAAGTACCTTGTCATTGACACCATTAGTTCAAAACCAAAGAAGCCTAAATTTGATAGATATTTTCTGAAAATAAAGGGTCATATGAACTGGCAGAATACGCTCAGTGTTGTAAGTTGATCAATATCAATCAACCATTTGCACAGTATATATATATATGTTTTTGTTTACATATATGCAATTTTAATTATAAATTTTATGGATGTTGTGCTATAATGATTACTGTATAACAATAGCTAGAACTGTTAGTGTACCTCACTATCATAGATGTTTTTTGTTAGCTTTGTCCAGCTACCTCATACCCATAGCAAATTTTTGATTATAGTTAATAGACAAACACACTTCCAACATGACTGTTGGTTGATATTTTTGTTTTATAAAAAGTAAGACAAAAGTAGATGTTAGAGTTTCACTAATGTTATCAAAGATGTGATTTAAATCTTGCCTAAATAAAAAAATATTGTTTTAATTTTATGCTCTAACAAATGTAGAAATAAAAATTTTAATTTTATACTCTTTATTCATTTTTGTCTAATCATTTTCTTTTTCTTGATATTTTATTTTAAAGAGAAAAATAAAACCACATTTAGGAAATTGGCAATGGTTACTATAGTGCATATAGTTATCATCAAAGTAGTTGTTCAGATAACGAGATATAGGCATGCAAAACTGAAGTGTTCCTTTCAATAAACTAGTAAATTTTTTTTTTTTTTTTTTTTGTCTTTTTTGAGACAGGGTCTCGCTATGCAGTTCAGGCTGGCCTTGAGCTCACTTTTGTAGCCCAGGCTGGTCTCGAACTCACACTGATCCTCCTGCCTCAGCCTCCCGAGTGCTAGGATTACAGGCATGCACCACCACGCCCGGCCTAAACTAGTAAATATTATTAGTATAATTATCTTGGCTATCTTAAGCATATTTACACACTTTTCCCTTCCTTCTTTTCTCTTTTCCCCCTTCCCAGTGGTTCATTCCTTTGGGTAAATAGATTCAAGTAGAGACTATAGTCTTAGGTGAAATAAATCAGACATTCATGTGTAAAAATCATATTGTTATTCTAGCATAAAAAAATGAACAGTAAATAAGATCCAAAAGGTACAATAGGCAATGAAAAGAGGTCAGGCTATATGTACTTGTTAAGATTTACTGACTGATAGGTGAATGGTACAGAAGTCTAACAAGAAGAAGTCAGTCTCTGCACATTTCAGGCATCTGCTATTTCTCAGCACTTTAGCTTACCAATCATGTACATTTTCTAATGAACCTCTCTGCATATGTGGGACCCTGACCTCTGTTCACCAGCGCATTGTGTAATAAAATGGTAAAGAGTGGATAAAATGAGTATAAGCTTTACCTGTAAGAACTAACATAAGTTTACTAATGTTTAGCAGTAGCACTACAATTACAATTAAGTTAAACTGTGAAAATTGATCCAAAAGAGAGAAATGCTGCTAATGTATTATTTGCATTTTCAATGCTTGACTAAGAATAAGATACATACTGGGTCTTCAAAAACAGTTGTCCCATGAATGACCAAAACAACATTAAATACTAACTTTGCTCCTAATGTTACAAAATTCTCTAAGAAACACAAATAATTATTATGAGGTAAGGAAGAAAAAGGTTTTTATCACTTGCTGGTCCTTAGAACTGAAGGATTTAATTGTATTTCACGGACCTGATATTTCGCCAGTATAAAACAAAAAGGTTTACATAATAATTTCTGACTCCCTTTTCAACTCTAATTTGACATATCATTTTAAAGAAAACAATGATTCTTACTCCAAAAAGTTTAATAGATACTTGGGAAGATTTATGCAATGTATGTCTTTAAAAATATAATACATAATAAAGTATAGATATATTGGAATAATAAAGAATATTTTCAATGATTTGTCAGATATTTCTAAATCCTATGAATTCTGCCTATACAAACTACTTGAATGAATGAACCATGATAAATTTTTTCCTGTGAATGATTAAAATTTTGGTAGCCTAATTCTCTGCTCTAACTATTTCAGAAAATAAAAATTAAATGTCAGAAACTGCTAACTGCTTTCTGGTGGCATACACGATGTGGCTGGAAATATGATGAAAGTTTTATAGTATTTATTACAGTGGAAGACATCTTGGCATTAAGATGAAAATACTTCCTCTCCCTCCCAGCCTTACATGTAGGTATCCCCTCCCTTGTGCCATTTTCCCCAGCAGTTCGAAAAGTGCTTTTCTGTATCTTTAGTTGTCTTCTCATGGCAGCCTCTAATTCATGGTTATTTCAGCCTCTAATCCTGGATCAATTCATGGTTATTTCATCTTTAAAGAAAAATTAAAATTCACATGGTGCCAGACTCAGCAAATAAGGTGAATGAAAACACAGGGCAGTGTTTATCTAAGCTTGATTTTACGTTGGATGGCACTTAATAGCAGCAGTCATCATATTTTTAAGTATGCCTCTTAGAGAAAAACACTAAAGAAGACTTTCAAAACTGCTTCAGATAGCGATTAGCATTACAGAACAAGTATGCTTGAATTGAAAGGTAGTAATTTTGGAAGAATGAATGGCAACACGTCTACTATATTTTTTTAATTTATTTTAAATTTAATATTGATTTAAAGTCATTCTATACTTTGACCATCCCTTGTATTTCTGTTAGGACATACGATTTATTTTAGTTTTTCTTACTGTTGGTTTGGTTCATTTTTGTTTTGAAACAAAATGTTGTCACATCTGAAAATAATCTACTTATATTTGTATATGTGTATAAAGATGCATTAACCTCCACAACGGGCATGGAATGTCAATCTGCTAGGATAATATTTAAAAATACCACAGAAGTGATGCTTTAAAAGGAAATAAATTTATTTTCATGGGCTACAAATCTAAAATCAATTCATTGGTAACTTTGGTCTCTCCTGAGAGCTTCTTTTTTGCTAATTGATATTTCTCATTTCACTCCGTCCTCATGTGGCATTTCCTTTGCGTGTGCAAACAGAAACATCACTGGTGCCTCTTCTTGTTCCTATAAGCACACTAATTCAACGTATTAGGGTTATACTCTAGTGAAGTCATTTAACTTTAATTACTTAATTACTTTCCTGAAGGCTCTATTGTCTAACTGTAATTACAATGGAATCCAGGTCGTGTAACATTAGAATTTCAGGAGGGGACAAAATTCACTATGTGATCCATGGAACTTTAAGAATAAATGAAAAAAAAAAAAAAAGCTGAAATTATATATTGAATTGCATGCCAAGTTTTGAAAGTGTAATATTTATCAGTGACTGAATCCTTGATATAAATGTTTTAGTTAGATTCTATGATCATCGCTATTTTATACAGAAAGATAGTTTAGGCAAATAGATGGTAACTCGCCCGAGTTTATTCTGCTAATAAGAAAGAACACTCATATTAGATTCGAGATTCAAACTCTTCATTCCATGGACATGCTCATCAATGAATCCAGTAAAATCTTTAATCACTTTGAAGTTGAGCCATTGAATCTTCACTTGCTTTTCAGCTTCACGAAGAGACAGGAAGCTGATACAAGCTGCTATGTCATATTGAGGCTCATTGAGTTTTAGGCAGGAAAACTAACATTTACCTGGTTGATTGTAAAAAAAGACTTTCTGGAAAAACAGCAGCTGCAAGGCACATTTTATGTCTCACATTGGCAGAGCTGGTGTACCTATAGCACACTTATATTTGCCTATTTGAACAACTTAAAATTACCTTCACAGGAAATATTGATGTTAGCACTGTGTGCTCAAGAGCAAATCAGTGGAATAACACAGAAACTGAAGACAAGGGTATACCACTTCATAGAGATGGCTTGGATTCTTAGTATTCTTACTTTGTTAATGAATTCATCTCAATAATTCTCTAAGTATATTATTTCTATTATCTTCAGACATTTCAAAGTATAGCATAAATGGACTATGTGTGGCAGAAGATGGCATAAATGAAAAATGTCCCCATCAGGGATTCCACAACTGACTCTGCTAGAGGAATACAGGTGTCTAGCCCCTCTCCCTACATCCTTCCCCCAGAAGGACACTGGGGGAATGCTAGCCACACAGTCAGAGCCTGACTAGTATGCACGTGACAGACAGCTGAGACTTGTGATATGGAAAAGCTCAAAACCCAAGCCGACAAATGATAAGTCAGGCAAACCAGCTTTGGGCTCAGGAACAGAAATAGAAGAGAAGACAATGAATTGGACTGCTCCCTCCTACTATATAAATACATAATTTATTCTATTTACCTTGTTTTATCTTTGTTTTTATCTTTTCCATTATTCTCTTTTTTTATTAATTTTTTCTCTTGCTTTCTTTTCTTTTTTCTCTCATTTCCAGCCTACTGGGGAGAACTCCAACCACAGAAAATTAAACCTATAACCTAAATCCAAACACCAAGTAGAGATAATCCCCAAATACCCCTTCATTCTTTTTTTTTTTTTTTCTACCTCCTTTTCTATTTTCTCAGACCTTGCATGATCTTTTGCTATACTCCAACCTTGCTTCTACTTTGATTCTAATTATCATTGATGCATACACCATCCTCTCTAAAGTTCCCCACTATAACATGAAACCAATCTACCAAGACAGAACACTTTGGGGACAAACTCCTAATTTATAATTGTTTCTTTTATCCATTTATAGACTTTGCTTTTATGGTCTAAAGTACAAAATCAATAGTGACGACAGTTTGTCAATTTTAAACTGTTGCTGCTCTAGACATTGCTAATTGTACTTTAGCCAGAGTATCATATTTGTTGAAATCAGATGTTCTCCCTTCTGTAACAAAACTGGGGACCTCTGGAGCAACAGTGTCACCACAGCCCTAAATCAAGGGACTGGAAAAATGCTAAAAAGATAGCAACGTCCCATTGTTAATTAGTTGAGAAGGTAGCATCTTATTACAGATACAAATGAAGATAGACCTACATACAGAAGATATCCCAAAAGAACAGCCTTTTCCTACACAGACCTAGGACATTGATACTAGGAATAAAGCTACCTACTACCAAATCTCACAAGAATCACCACACAAAAGAAAATAATAAATTGAAGCAATAATGACAAGAAAAAGATGTAAGCTTCAGTCTCAATCCTCCAATCCATACAAAACAACTCCAGGAAAAATCAACATAGAAAAAATTGGAAGAAACACATCTGAAATTTCCAAAATAATAGCAACTGAAGCAAAGAAACAAGTCCATCAGGCTATAGAGAAAATAATATTTCAGGTTAAAAAGGAAACAAATCCATAACTTTATCAAAAATAACCTCTGAAGTAAAGACTGAAATAATAACCATGATGAATTGCTCAGTATATTTAGAGAAGACAGATAAGAAATAGAGGAGTATAGGGTAGTGAGGGAAACCTTGAATGAACAATTGAGGAAAGAGTTAGAATGAAGGAAGAAGATTTAAAGAGATATCCAGGAACATAAAATTTCCATTTGAAGCTTCCAAAACCATTTGAACAAAACTGGAGATAGACAGCAAGATTTTGAAGACAGTATACTGGATAATGACCATGATAGCAAAGGCCTCTTTACAAAAAGAAATTAGGAAACAGCAATCCAACAGATGCAAGATGATAAAAATAAAAACAATGTAAGATTGGTAGGTGGGCCAGCGAGATGGCTCAGCAATCTAAAGCACTTGCTTAGGCAAGCTTAGGCAACTGCAGGGACAACGGTTTGATCCCTGGCACCACGTGCTGTGCAAGCCCCACCTCTAGGACAGGCTGAGCTGGCCATAATAATAATTAAAAAGATTGATAGGTATGATGAAAAAACAGGTGTTAACACAAATGATATTAAGATCATACAGAAGTAATACCAGAATACTCCCCAATCAATATGACAGAATCTGGCAAACAGTAAGAGAGGCATATAAAGCTCCAAATAGCCATGAGAAAAATAAATATACACAATAGCACCCCCAAAAATCAGATACTTAGGAATCAATCTAAGAAAGTAAAAAATCTGTCCCAATTAAGGAGATTAAAGAGGATATCAAAAAATGGAAAGATATCCCTTGCTCTTTGACAGGAAGAACCAACATAGTGAAAATGGCCATACTCCCGAATCTATGATACAGATTCAAAATAATTCCAATCAAAATACTATTAACATACTTCAGAAATCTAGAGAAGACATTCCTAAAATTCATGTGGAACCAGAAGAGTCAAAGAAAAGCAAAAGTGGTCCTGGGAAACAAAGACAAGTTGGTATCATCACAATTCCAGACCTGAAATTATACTATAAAGGTAAGATAAAAATTAAAACATTGCCAAGAAATGCAGACCTTAGAATCGGTGGAACAGATGGCTGGCCAGAGAACTTAGTGGATTAAAGCACCTGCTTAGGCAGGCACAGGGACTGGAGTTTAATCCCCTGCGTGCCATGCTGGCCCTGCCCCTGGTACACACTGAGAAAACAAATGAGACTGGGCATTGTGGCATGTGCCCAGAATCCCAGTGCTGTGTTGGCTGAAAACAAAGAATCACTACAAGTCTGATCTATGTAGTGAGACCCTGTAGACCCTGTACGAAATAGAAAAATTTTTTTAAAAAGAATCAATGAAAGAGAATAGAAGAAGACTCAGCCCAAAACACACTCAGCCACCTTATCTTTGACAAAGGAGTCAAACATATTCATTAGAAGAAACATAACCTCTTTAATAAATGATTCTATAAAACTAACTGTCTACATGCTGAAGACTAAAGCTAGATCTATCATTATCACCATGCACTTAACTAAAGTCAAAATGAATCAAAGTTCTAAATACTAAAACAAAAAACTAAATCTAGTAGAAGAGAAATTAAGAGGAAATCTTGAAGACACAGAGCTAGACAGAGTATTCATGAACAAAAACCACACTGCACAGAAATAGTTCAAAAAAGTAACAACTGGGATCTTATCTTAGTGACCAGTTTTTGCACAACTGAAGAAATCACTATGAGAGTGAAAAAATTACAACCAACTGTCCTTCAAACAAAGGACTTGTATCCAGAACATAAAAGAAATTTAAAAACAATCAAGTGTCACCAAATTAAGAGACCGAATCCAAAAATGAATATCTGAGATGAATACAAATTTATCAGATTAAAAACAAAAGGTAAAGAAATATATGAAAAAAAGTTCAATCGCCAGGCCTTGGTGGTGCACAGAGGCTGAGGCAGGCAGTAGGATTGGTGTGCGTTCAAGACCAACCTGCACTACAAAAAGTGAGCTCCAAGCCAGCCTGAGCAGCATAGCTATACCTTGTGTCAAAAAGACAAAGACAAAAAAAAAAAAAAAAAAAAAAAAAACAGGTTCAATATCATTAAGCATCTAAGAGTTGTAAATTATAACTATGTTAAGATGTCTTCTCAGCATGGAAATAATGGCCTACATCAAATCCATCAACAAAAAACGTTATCAGGGCTATGGGGAAAAAAGAATCCTTCTCCACTTTTGGGAGTATAGCCTGGTGCCACACTATGAGGATTAGAGATTCCACCATTCTGGCTACCAATAACAAGTGTAGTGATTCACATCTGTAATTTTAACACTGAGAAGACTGAGACAGGAGAATCACTATGAGTTTGGGTTGCATAGTGGGGTTCTGTATCAAATAAATAAATAAAAGATTAAAAAATTAAAAATGAAAATTCATGTTCGATGAGATTGAAAAGTCATATAATTATAGTTTTGAGGTTTTTTTAGGAACTTTCATATTGTTTTCTATAATGACTGCACTAATTTGCATTCCAAAATGATGTGTGCAAAAGTTGTTTCCTTGATACCTTCTACAGCATGTATTATATTTTATCTTTTTGTTAATATCTATTCATATGGTTGTTAGTTGAAACTAATTGTGGGCTTAATTTTCACACTTATAACTATCAATGTTAAATAACTGCATACATCTGCAGGCCATTTTATATCTTCGCTTGAGAAGTGGTTATTGATATTCTGTGTCCATTTTTAATGGGTTGGTTTTGACATCAATTTAAAATTCTTACATAGTTTGGATATTAACCTTTCATCAGACATATGATTTAGAAATAGTTTTCCATTGCACATTTTCCCTCACTCTGCTGTTTCCTTAGTTTCACAGAAGCTTTTTAGGTGATGTAATCCCGTTTTCCTAATTTTGCTTATCTTGCTAGTGTTTGCAGGATCATGTTCAAAGACTCTTTGCCAAGATCAAAGTCAAGAAGGTTCTTTCCCACATTTTATTCTGCAAGTTTTACAGTGTCAAGGCCTATGTTTAATTCTTTACCTCACTTAGAGTTGATTTTTGAGCATGGGGGAAATAAGTGTGCAATTTCATGTTTCATCTGAGTATACAGTTTTCACAATATCATTTATGGGAAAGTCTGTTCTTGTTTCACTGTGTGCTCTTGGAAATTATGACAAAGACCAGTTGAATATGGATATGGAGATATATTTTAGGACTTCCTATTCTACCAGTTCAAATATCTACTTTGGTGCCTATTTCATGCTTTTATTATGCCTCTGGAGTTTACTTTGAAAAAAGATAGTTTGATGTCTCCAGCTTTGTTCATTTTCTACTCAAAATTTCTTTGATTTTTATAATCTTTTGTAGTACCATGTGAAACTGACGGATGTTTTTCCTCCTTCCATGAAAATGCAATTGAAATTAAGATAAAAATTGCATTTAATTTGCATATGAATAATAAGTATTTAAAAATATTAGTTCCTCTAATCCCTAAGTGTTAGATGTCATTCTAATTATTCGTCTTCTTTGATTTCTTCTGTCATTCTTTTGTAGTTTTTATTGTAGCAACGTATTTTTTGTTACAAGATAGAGAAGGTAAATTAAATTTTAGTTAGCTTAATAAGATAGTAATAAAATTCAAACAATGTCATAAGCTAAGAAGGAGACAACACAAGTTATTCAAAAGAGTGTAAACCATTACCTACCACCAAACCGGATAACCTAGAAGATGGAGACAAATTCCTAGGAAGATACAACTTACCAAGATAGATTCGTGAAGAAATTTAAAACAGAACAATTTGAACATACTAATGCAAAGGTTTTTAATCAAGAATTTGAAGCCCTACAAGAAAAGAAGTTCTAGGGTGGGGGGTTTCACAGCTGATTTCTACCAAAACTTTAAATAAGGAGTATAATAATACCAACCTGTCTCAGACTTCCAAGTGCAATGTACTAAATACTCACAAAATCTAACAGAATTAATAAATATATTGAATAAATTTATAAAATGCAAAACAAATTCATAAAATCAGGAACATTTATATACACCAACAATGAACTTCCCCCAAATATCAAAAAAACTAACTAGTTGTAAATTTAATCACTTATCAATTCTAATTATCCAAATTTTTACTATGTAAGAAGAAATGTACTCTTCATTCATATAAACATTTATAAAACTATCATTTTGAAAACAGTTTCTTTTTTTTTTTTTGAAAACAGTTTCAATATTTAGTCATGACACCACAACCAAATGCTATAATTATATTAAATCCAACAACAGGATTCATTATATTCCCCGTATTCATTACACAAAAACCAGTAAGTATCCAGATGCTTCATGTATAAGGTGTAATAAATAATTTTATGCAGCATTATTTTAAAACTTCCAATAAAACATATCATTAACTCCCCCCAAAATTGCTCTTTTACTTTAAATAATTCTTCCATCATTCTTACCATTTTCTGAAGCAGTTAGGAAAGACTTTTCTGTAACTTTAGTTGCACTGTCCTGGCTGACAACATCCTGCACTAATTCAAAACATTTACCATTTTAAGCATTTTGGCTTTGGGTAGAAACAGAGATCATACAGTGTCAAAACCAGAGAATAAAATGGAGGAGAAAATACCGTGATGTTTCTGTTTCTATTTCATAGGTATTACTGATCAAGGAGAGGTAATCAAGAAATATAGAGAACATTTAATTTTTAAAAAAATTATCACAGTATAAGTGATAAATGGTTACCGTTTGTCTCCTTTTTCAAAATATGACCCATTGATTTGAATATATTTATTCTTCTTGTACTAACAACAGTGTTCATATTCAAATAAAAACAAGGGGATTGCTGGGTGTGCTGGCATGTACCTGTAATCCCAGTACTTGGGAGGCTGAGGCAGGAGGGTCAGTGTGAGCTTGAGACCAGCCTGGGCTACAAAAGGTCAGACTGAACTACATAGCAAGACCCTGTCTCAAAAAGACAAAAAAAAAAAAAAAAAAAAAAAAAAAAAAAAAAAAAAAAAAAAAAA